>JASGXE010017346.1:0-10167 GCA_030068105.1 Sinentomon sp. SZTP_YWyxl
CATATTATGTCCTCAGGTTGTCAAAACATTGCACAACATGTTTGGAGGATAATAATGAGAGAGGCTGCTGGTATTTCTTGATGGCATGTAGGACAGCGCCATTTTTGAATTGAATTGAATTGAATCGTTTATTTTTGGGGTTGCCCCCTTATCAATGTTATACAATTATTACAACAATCAGAGAGAAAGGCAAAATTATATCCGAAAACAAACAAAAATAGGTGTGCAATCGCTAAGTATTTAGCAGCAGAAACCATGAAAATAGCATGAAACCTGACATTGATTCAAGAGAAATAATCAGATAGACGTTGTTGAAAAATAGAAATGCTTAAAGGTAGATTGAAGGTGGAATGCGGCAATTTTGGGTTTGGCAAATTTAACAAGTTGCAGGTTGATGACACTTTGGGGCCTTTATGTGCTTGAAGCAAAAACAGAACTCTGGCATCAATGGAAGTCGTCGTTTCTTTGGCGAAGAAATCAGAACTTCCGCAGCTTGAACTTTGGTAGCTTTCAAGTGAATTGCACACAACGTGTGATGTCACGAAAATGCCATGTTTTCGCAATGTCATGATAATGCCATGCAATGTCAAAATGCCATGTAAATGAAATTTGTTTGGAATTTCCACCGAGACGTTTTTCTTTTTGAGATGATGTTTGAAACGTAAAACGTTAAGAATATTTTTTGACGTGCCCAACCAGGAAAGGTAAGCAAGGGTGTTACGAGGAGGCGTCGTAACCACATGATCAAACAGATGATTCGTCCGAGGAATCCCATACAAGCCCTGCAGACGTTGGCGGCCTCCATGAAGCGAGACTCAAAGTTCAGTGCTCCTGAAATTACGATCCATCCGGATGAACCTGTCCGTGTTTCTGTGCAGGTGTGAATTTTTCAACATTGTAGATAAATTTCTTGCCATTTTTGGATCTGTTTTCGACTTGCTGTTTTAGTTGCGTCGGGGTTGGCTCTGAAATTGTTGGAAGGGGTTAAAGGGATGATCCTGAACATTTTGGAAAATCATCCGAATCGGATGAGAAAGAGAATTTTTTTTCCTGAGTCCCTTAAATTATGACAAATTGTGACAAATGCGGCCCGGCCCTGGTGTCTGTGCTAGAATACCCGCTAGCTGCCGGGGGCCCTAGGACGAGCAGCTCACTTTCTTCCTCTATGGATCGCAACTTTGACCTTCACTTTTATTCTAGCTGTCCTAAAACTCTTATCAGGCCTGTCCTAAATTTCTTCCTCTTCGTCTTTAGGATGTCTAGCTATCTGCTAGAAATCTTGCTTTTTCTGATGTCCTAGACCTCTTTGTTCCTGTCCTCAAACCCTACTCATTTCTTTTCTCTACTGTCCTGAAGGTCCGTTTGCGATCCAGCCAACAACTTTTCATTTCATTTTCTGTGTTATATGTATTTTCTTTTCTTTTTTCTTTTTTTTTTGGGTCCCAGGAACGACGCTCTTGCTGGGTTCTAGCGGAGACGTGTTACGTTACTGGTGTTCCCATGTATTTATTAATTTTATCTGGCTCGCCCAATCCGTGGCACTTGTATTCTTGATGTCTTTTTATTTTTAATTTTTGCTGCCACCGTCTGGCTCACGAGAGCTGGGGCTTGCTGGACAACTAGAACTAGTCCCTTAAATTGTAACAAATCGACCAAAAGAGCTAAACGGGTGAAGTACTCGTATCATCTAGCAAAATGGTGCTTACCCATTCTGGGTGGGTCAGCTGGAGCAAGCCTGACTACCAGTGAAATTTTTTCCTGTTGATCAGGGTTCACGTCTGTTAAGATCTCATTGCAGGGTTTTTCTGTTTGGGGGAGGCTTTTTTGGCTGAAAGAGCAAAGCCTCTTTTGACTTCAATCAATTGGGAGGTTTTTGGTGTTTTGGTTGGCTGCTACTGCTTCAGCCCAGCAGTATATTTCGTTCTAGCATTTTCGGTGAAAATGGGATGTTCAGATGTCGACACTATTCAACAGTTAAAGGTGAATGAGAAGCGAGGTCACTCAGCCCATCCACAAAAGCATTCGGTGCCTGGTGACCTTGGTTTTGTGTCTGTTGATGTCATTTTGGGGTTCCAAAGAAGTGGGTTTTCATTTGGAAATCCTTGTCAGTAACACTAAGTAGTTACCCGATTAAAGGCCATTTTAGGATCGATGTCACGATGTTACTGACGTCGTTTCATCCCCTGGGCTGATGTCTTTTTCAAGTCTAATGACACGATATGACCGCTGCCGCTGGTGTAGTGCTACTGCTGTTGTGCGACCAGTCGCTGCCGCTGATGTTGTGTGACCAGTCGCACAACACCAGCGGCAGCGGTTATATCATGTCATCAGACTTGAAAAAGACCCCAGCCAGGGGTCGAAATGTCGTCAATAACATCGTGAGATCGATCCGAAAATGGCCTTGAATCAGGTAGCTACGGCGTGTGTGAAACGGATCGTGGCGCCAGACACAATTTGACTTCTCATTTATGCATTCCTGAGCTTTTATGATTTGAATTCTCCAAAAGTCCATGGGGTGCTGTCTTTGTTTGGTCTTGCACGTGGGTGCACATAGACCAAGTCCTCATGGATGCTCGGTATAGCACATGGACATGATTATCTCTAGGTCGTGATTATCATGATTATGTCTAGGTTTAGCACAATGCCCTCAATGTTCTCCGATCTTATTTTTATTTTATTTTATTTTATTTTATTTTATTTTATTTCTTTTTATTTGCTATCTATAGCGCAAATATGTCAGTACAAATGTAGGAAAGAGAAGAGGAAAATGAAAAGAGATTAGGTATTTACAAAAGGAGTAAGATCATACGATTACATTTCAGGAATACAAAACAATCATTTAAGCAATTTAAAGACATTCGACACACGATGTCAAGCAAGAAACAATCACACTGAATCGTAAAAGGAAAAAAAAAATGTTTAATCATTGACTGCAGATCGGTGGGACGCCATAAATTCGAGCAACGAGGAGTCAGATGGAAGGCCATTCCAATCTTTGAGAGTCCTCGGGAAAAAGGAAAATAAAAATGCCCTGGATTTGATAAGAGGCAGCCGGAACTGATAGTCATGAATTGCACGTCTGGCCTTAAAATTCGGAGGAAAGCAATCAGGGATTTTTATGAGTGCTCGGCCTTTCAAGATTTTTATTAGATAAGACATCCTCTTCTCTTCCCTGCGGGCACGGAGAGTCACTAGCTTCAAATCAGATAACATCTCTGTAACGCTTGCAGTGCGGTTATAGTTTTTACAAATAAATCTGCTTGCGGAACGCTGAACCTTTTCGATCGCATCTATCTGATGAACTAAGAAGGGATCCCAAACAGCGGAGGCATATTCAAGGTGAGGAAGAACAGTGGACTTGTATGCCATAAGTTTTGAAGCCGAATCAGCATGGTATAAGTTTCTTCGTAAGAACCCCAGCGCCGCTTTGGCCTTGTTGATGGTCATATTGATATGATCATCCCATGATAGATTAGCTTGCAATAGAACCCCAAGGTATTTGACGGATGCTACAGTAGGAATAGCTTCACCATTAATGGTGTAGCGTAAATTTGTTCCGTCTAGTTTTATGCTACTCGGTTGGAAAGATATCGCAGCACATTTTGACACGTTGATTGACATTCCCCATTTAACACACCACTGGTAAATAGCGTCCAAATTTCCCTGCAAGAATGCATAACTGGCAACTGAGTCCGACTCGTGATATACAACAATGTCATCTGCATAAAGTCTCATAGAACAATTTACCACATCAAAAATGTCATTTACAAAAATAAGAAATAAAAGCGGGCCAAGAGCACTCCCTTGAGGCACACCAGTGGCAAGATCAAGTAATTTTGACGAGGGACGTCTGTCTATAATCACGTTTCCTTTTCTATCTGATAAGTAGGACTCGAGCAGCTTAAGAATGGATCGAGGAAAAGAAAGACCATGAAGTTTCTCAAGCAATAGACTGTGATCAACTGTGTCAAAGGCTTTAGAAAGATCAATGAACACAGCATGTGTGGGCACCTTCTTCTCAAAGTTTGAAGCTATGTCAAACACCAATTCAGTGAGTTGAGTTTCACACGATTTTCCTTTCCAAAAGCCATGTTGATTTTTGTGAATAAGCTTGTTTGTATCAGCAAAATCACAGATCAAACGGTGCAAAAGTTTTTCAAAAACTTTCGGTACTACTGATATCAAAGATATCGGTCTAAAATTCTTAACATCAGTGAGGTCACCCTTCTTGGGTACAGGACAGATATTGGTTTGCTTCCAGTGATTGGGAAAATTTCCCGATTCTAGCACTTTCGAAAACATTACTTCCAAAAAATGAGATATTTTGTCCCGCAAATTTTTCAGAAGCGGCATCGTAATCTCATCAAACCTGGACCTTTTTTGCTGCACATGGCAGATATCGTCTTGGCGATTGAAAACCTGCCAAAATATGCTGACAAATTCTCTGGTTGGAAAACGGACATGTCTCTGACATTATTGGAATCAGAGAGCGATCTAAAAGTAATAGAGCCAATAGCATCGGTACTTTGACAAATTTGTTGCCTCAAGGCGGGTGTATTGTTGGCAATACAGGGATTTTTAACAAAATTGGACTGGAATGAAGAAACAAACGAATCAGCTTTTTCAACACTACCAGTGATGGGAACCCCATCGGCATTGATAAGAACTGGAATAGAGGAAGAGCCCTTTCTTTTCTGTCTAAGGAAAGCCCAAAAACGGCAAGCAAATTGAGATTGCACAGAAGAATTGATAAAATCTCTGAAAAGTTCTTGATTTAGGCGTACCGATTCATCTCTAACGGAGGTATATGCTTCCCAATTTGCCTCAGTGGGATAATGACATGCAGTTTTGAATCTACGGCGTTTTAAGCGAAGCAAAGTTTTAAGTTTACAATTAACCCAAGGGAATCTAACGTCAACAGTTTTCGTGCGTGACGGAATAGATTCAAGCAACCAAAACAGTAATTGGTAAAGAAATTCCCACAGTCCGTTGCTATCTGATTCAAGGGATAGCTCAACAAAGGATGGTAGGAACCCTTGAATTGAGTTTGAAAGGAGATCCCAGTCAGCATGGCTATAATCGCGCAATATTCTGACTGATTTGAATTTTCCCGATATAGTTTCATCCTTGCATGTAAAGGACAGGGAGGCAGAAACAGCCATGTGGTCAGCGATGCCAGGTATGACCATGATAATAGAGTCCTCAAGCTCGAAGTTAACAAATAGCAGGTCAAGCATGCTTGATCTTCCATTTTTACAGAAGCGTGTTGGCTCTTTCACCAGCTGGAGCAGTCCCGCATCATTGACCATATTCAAAAATTCGCTTTCCTTTGCATTAATTCCAAAATGTGAAGGTTTATTCCATTTAATTCCCGGGAGATTGAAGTCGCCAGCAATGATAACCCGGTTAAAGCCTCGCTTTGTGTTTTGAAACTTGTAGTTAATGACGTTCAATATACAATTTTTAAGTTCAGTTATTGCCAAAAGGTCAGCAGATGGTGAAACATAAATACAACCCAAAACATAGAATTCTCCATGGAGTAACATTTGACACCAAACAGCTTCAACTACCCCGTTAAAAATAAGATTAAAGTTATTTGGTATAGGCATGCAGATGATTGAATGGTGAACAGCAATCAGAACGCCACCACCACGATCAGGTGGAGGGCGCCCAACTTTGAAAATGCTGAAGTCGCTTGGAAGGATCTCAGAATTTTCAACGTCGGGCGAAATCCATGTTTCGCTTGCAAAGGTGATGGAGGCGCTTTCAGACCGAATCAGTTCGAGGAGGCACGCTTTTTTGTATGTTGAAGCAAGACTTTGGCAATTGACATTTAACAGCTTTAGCGAAGACACATTGCTCGAATTCTCTGTTGGGTCATGATCATGTGGCTTTGGCTCGCGAGGGCAAGCATTTAAACTGATAATGTTCGATAATTCAGAAGGGGGGCAAGGGTTGCCCTCAGAATAATTTGGATCTTTGTTATTTTTGAGCTCTGGCGTTGCAGAAGGTAACAGAGAAATTTCTTGCCTGTGGGAAAGAGGTAAGAAATATTCAAAGTTTTCCTCAGAACTCAAAATGGAGGAAACTGTCTTCCCACAAGAATGACCCATCAAAGAGAGCAAGGAACTTGACTGATGTGATGGTCTGAGGGAATGATGGTGTGATTTGATTGAGTGAAAAGTTAATGCAAATTGCCAATAAAGGAGAGGATTAAAAGTAAATATTACCTGCTTGAGTAAGCCCAGACTTCCAAGTGCATTCCACAAAAGGCACCAGTGCCACCAGTGGGCACCTCTGCACAGTAATGTGAGCACAGCAACACAATAACGGGCTAACACAGAGAGCACGAGCACACACGCAGGCAAGAAATTCACAGCATGGTAACAAATATAAAAACCAGTTATGAATGGCAATTGCGATCCAGAAACAGGTGGAGAAGAAGTCAGTTCCAGGTAGCAAGCAGGTACAGGGTCAGACGGAATGCTTGAACTGAACTCCGCATTTCATAAGTTCTGATCTTTTCGTTTCGGCGGTGATCTGGTGGAGACAGCAGGCGTTGAATGGTGGTCATCATAGTCCACATCCAGGTGTTTAATGAACAGCTGCGCCAACCTCGTTGTGCCAAGAATGCTGAGGTGTGATCGGTCCTTCGCCCAAAATTTTTGCTGGAAACGGCGATTGAAGTCCAGGAAACCAAATCCATGTTTAGAGGAGAGATTCTTCAGCTGGCTGTTGACATTGAAAAGGGCACTGAGGTTGAATCCCCATTTGGTTATGATGGCCGAGAAGACCAAGTCAGCAGTTGGCGCTGCTGAACGGCACATTTGCATTAGGGTCTGGATGTTGTTCAGAAGGATGTTGACTGGGATTCCCTGATCGAAATCATTTCGACCAATCTGAAGGACGAGCTTCTTAACGGATCTGTTTATGAGAGCCGGGCGAGATTTCAGCAATTTTATCAGATCTGCAGAGGTGGCTCCTGGAGCTGAGATTACCCTCATTTTGCTTGAGGAGAAACGAGAATGCAAATGCTTCACCAACGAATCCCCAATGATTAGGGAGTCAGCGTCAACATGACCTTGAATCTGGTGAAAACGGACGCGATCAGGATCGGCTGATTTGAGGCTGCTCTTTCGATATGAGGAATTATTCTGCTTTCCTCCAGATGGCGTGGTCATCCGGAGAGTGGAAGTGGCTGGACAGCTGCTGAATGCCGAAGCTGACATGGTCCGAGGAGCAGGAACTTTCTGGGCTCCGGAGTGAGTCATCCGAGGCGATGCAACTGGAGCTTGAACGGATTCTGCTAACTTCTGGGGAGATTTCAGAGCATCGGCATAGGATGATGACTTCTGGCTGCAAGCAGCGTCTCGTTCATGCTGGGTTGCTTTACCAACGCATTGCTCAAGATCTAGAAGCCTAGCAAGAATCTCCGATTGGGAATCCAGAAACTGGGCCCTTTCGCTGCACAGGTACTTCAGCTCAGCTATTGTGGCTTCCATGCGCGGCAAGGATTGCATGGCTTGAACAGCTTTCTTCTGATTTTCCGTGCATCCCGGGCACTGCCAGAAAACAATTTTCGATCGAAGTTTAAGACCGAAGCACTTGTAGTGGAATCTCTTCTCGCAGACTGAGCAGGCAAACATGTCGGAGCCCTGACACTCGTCACTAGTTCTGCCGAAAACACAGCCATCCTCGATGCACACTTTAGAATCGGACGGGTTAGGTGAACTCTCCCCTGAGGTGGAACACATGGTTCGAATGAGTAAGACCTGCTGATGGATGTGATTAGTGGAGATCCAAAAGTGGAACCGCAGTTATTCTGTAGCACCCAGTACTGCAGGCAGGCAAAGAGTGCTCAGGAACACGAAATTCACAGGTTAAGCAGAGTCACACAGGAACGCTTCTTGTCTCCTCCATCGACGAAACGAGACTGATTTCATGTTATGCATGGCTGTGCGGAGGCTGTTCCTGTGAGGGTAAAGTTTTTTAGTTCTCACGGGTAAATCCAAATCGTGCAACCCGGTTTTACTCTCTGGTGTCTTAAGATGAAGAAAGGGCTGATCATCCTTTTTATTCAGGCTCACCTAGCCCACTGGTGGAAAGTGCTTGATCTTTTATGGAAATTGCATGGTGAACTGCATTTTGCAAAAGACAAAGTCGAGAACCATTTGACGTGATCTCTGAAACCCGTGGGCATCCAAAACACCCGTGCTTAACAGTGGTGGTAAAACTTCGCTAAGCCATACGCCCAATGGGTACAAATTTAGCTAGCTCATACGCCCAATGCAAAAAGCATTGGGCTGTTTTCTTTTCAGGCCATAGTGTGCCTGCTGAAGTTTTTCCTGGACCATACGCCGTATGGGACCGTATGGCCTCCATTACACCACTGGTGCTTAATTTTGTAAATAAAATAACATGATCCGTCTTCATTCTTGTCCCGCTACTTTTTCAGGTTTTCGACAAGGTGTATTTTGGCGCAGGGAGGTCTGATGGTTTGGCAAGGGAGAATGCTGCGGAAAATGCGTTGAAGTCGTTGATCGTCGAACGCATACCAAACCTCGTTTCAAAAGCAACTTCTGATACAGCAGCTAACAAAGGAGGTATTTATCTTTTTGATTTTCCATCAATTTTGAAATCTTACTGTGGTGACTGGTGACATCGACTCTGGATTCGCTAGTTTGAGGATGTGAAGTGATTTTTTTTGGTAACAGTTCGGAATACCTGCCGACATTGAACTGAACGAGTTATCACCATTGCTCTCTGATATACTTAAAGCTAACTAAACCTAACCTGACCTGACCTAACCCAACCTAACCTATCCTAACACACCTTTCCTTTCCTTTCCTCTCCTACCCTACTTATATCGCCCTCATCTTCCTATCCTATTTTGGCTACTTGAGTGTGTGTGAAAACTCGTCCAGTTCAGTTTTTTTCAGATGTCGGCAGGTATTCCGAACTGCAACCTTTTTTTTCCATTAATTTAATTTAATTAATTTAATTTAAGGTTAATTTGCATGGGCAAGGCCCTGGCGCAAATCAGCAATGAGGGATAGCATGAATAAACAAAGAATGAAAGCACTCGGGTGACATCAACTAGTAGTATAACTTAAAATTTGTAACATCGAAAAAGGAAAGTAGGTCATAATATTCCATGTTGTTCGGCCAACCATGACCCTACATTGCTTTTAAAGGTAGCCAGACTAATATCCTCACCATTTCCAAAGACACTAGGATGTAGCAGATTCCATTCATTGACGGTTCTAGTGACAAAAGAATATTTTCCAACATCCTTGTGGGAGCACTGTGCTCGGAGTTTAAAATCATGGTCATGCCTCCCAAAGTAGCTAGCAGGAGCTAAAAACTCTTTTATATTTGACCAACCACCAACATTGTTTAGTCCGAGAAATAAACCTCCCAGTCTTGAGATTTTTCTGCGTGAGGCCTTTTCCATTGAAGTCCATGGTGAAAATTTTATCCGCAACCTCGGATTTGCGTTGGTCTGGAGTTGATGTACCCACTGTGAGCATGTTTCCGTTTGCCTGTGCTTCGAAAGAGCGATCGTTTCATGGAACAAATGGATTTCTCAAAGCTTTGGGATGCCAGTGATGCAAAGGCAAAACATGACTAATTCTCAACTTGACCACTTTCCGGGGTTGTTGCTTGACTTGACGACTTTCCGGTGTTGATGTTTGACTTGACCACTTTTGACATTATTCTCTCCCTCCCTATAGATAATGATTTCGAGATGGCAGATGCCAACAGCGCAGATAAGCCACCATCAAAGCCGGAAGATGACATAGCTTGGGGTGCAATAGCAGGATATGCGATGCATAAGCTCATTTCTGATTTTGGAATTGATGTCAATGCTGTGACTGCAGCTGCGAGAGTCAGCAACGGAACGTCGGCGAAAGATGATGAAGCTACTCCAAAGAAACGAGTAGGTTTCAGTTTACCTGTTCTTTTGTCACTTCCCCGTCTATTTTACAGTTTCCCTGTTTATTTGACAGTTTCCCTGTTTATTTTACAGTTTCCCTGTTTATTTGACAGTTCCCTGTTTATTTGACAGTTCCCTGTTTATTTGACAATTCCCCTGTTTATTTGACAGTTCCCTGTTTATTTGACAATTTCCCTGTTTATTTGACAACTTCCTGTTTTTGACAATTT
>JASGXE010017348.1:0-10795 GCA_030068105.1 Sinentomon sp. SZTP_YWyxl
TTTTTGGGGCCGCACTTTTTCTAGTGTACATAAACGATATTTCTGAGGGTCTCGCTAGTTCTATCCGTCTCTTTGCCGATGATGTGGTTCTCTATCGTCGGGTCGACGGTCCTAAGAGCTGTGAGTCTTTACAAAACGATCTCAATATGATCGAAACTTGGTGTGCTAAATGGAAAATGAACCTAAATGTTGATAAATGTAAATCACTCGTCTTCTCTCGGCAACGTATACCGACCATCATTAATCAGACAATTTATAAGCTCAATGGTACGGCTCTTGAGTCTGTCTCTAGCTACAAATATCTCGGGTGTATTTTTTCCAGTGATCTGCGATGGCAACTGCATATTAATTATACAATTGCTAAAGCTTGTAGGTCACTTGGCTTCCTAATCCGTAACCTGAGACATGCTACAATTACTGTCAAGTTGAGGGCTTTTAAAACTCTAGTTATCCCAATTCTTGAATACGCCTGCGCACTTTGGGATCCTTTTTTGGCTGGTGAAATTCATACCTTGGAAAGAGTCCAACGTCGGGCTGCCAGAGCTATAACTGGAATTTACGATCGAAATCATAGCGTGACTGCGCTGTTGGAAGACCTTGGTCTACCAAGCCTGCAGCAACGCCGGCAGTGCCATCGCTTGGAACTTTTTCGTCAAATTGTTTCCGAAGAGGTTCTGCTTGCTCTCCCTTCCGTTTATGTGCGTAAGCCAGTTCAAAGGAGAACTGACAACGGTGCTTGTTTTAACCACCCTATCTGTTCTTTAAGTGCGTACCATAACTCTTTTTTTCCCCGCACAATTCGCGATTGGAACTCCCTTCCTTCAGACTCTTCCATGATCAAAAAATATCTTGTTAGTTCCGGGCTGTTGCCATCGCAAGTTGCTGTCCAATCCTGATTATTATTTTTGCATTGTGTGTTGTTTTTGATTTGATATGTTTCTGAATTTTTGGTTGTCGCCAGTTTCCTTTTTGATCGACATTTTATACTTTGTGTATGTACTTGTGATTCTTCTGCCACCTCGCAGTCGTATTGATTGAAAGAATAAAAGAAAGAAGAAGAATAAAGAACAATCGCTCAGTATATGCCAGCGTCCAAAGCCACGAAATTTTCTCGGACTTGCCAACAGCTTTTGATATCCTTGGACTTGGCTAAAGCTTTTGATAAGGACTTCGAAGAGAAGTACGGACCTGCAATTGCTGGAGAATGAAAAGAGTGAAGTATTAGTTCTTTCCGCTCGCTGGGGAGGTACCAGCTTTCCAATCCACGTACTTTTCTTGGACTTTCTCAAAGCTTTTGATATTATTGGACTTGGCTAAAGCATTTCATAAGAACATCCGCTGGAGGTGCATTTATTGCTGGAGAAGGTAAATTTCACATGACATTACAAGCATCACGAGTCTTACTCCATCAAACCGTCCATCGGAATTCAAACCGTCCATCAGAAGAAGAAGAAAGATTTTAAATTTTTTTACAAATGCGGATGAGTGTTGACTCGTTTACGGATGCTGTAGTGATGAGTTGTTGTTGTTGTTGTGTGAAGGTCTTTTTTCAAAAGTCACATTGGCAGAAAACTGCAAATTGCGGTAAATTGCCCCAGTATACCATTGGCATTTTGCTTGCTTATAAGCCTCTGAATCGTATTTTTTCAAGACTCTCTCTCATTCGTCATTCGTCATTGGTCATTAAACAATCGACAGCTGGCCATCATGACTAAGTCATTAAGTCTCGAACGTTTTCATTGTTAATTTTAATCACCATCACTTTGCCTTCACTGCATGCGCTATCAAGGAAATGAATGATGAGAAGGTGCCATTTTACGAATATACATCTGCGACTGAGTCACGCGTTGCAGGTCTATGCTTCTGCGTGGGATTTGGCCTGCGTCTTCAACGGACAATTCACTAACCGCTAATATCAATGGCTGATGCCGGCCTTCTATCCAAGTCTTCGGCTGCATACACTCTAAATTCGAGGTAGCCTTTCAGAACACCTTTACACGGGAGGCAGTGTTCATTTCGGGACATTTTTGAAATACGTCTGTTTTTAGGACATCATTTTTAATCTCACAGTTTTGGAATTGGAACTTATCGGAACAAGGGAAAACATGGAGATCCAAATCTGTCGCAGTAAAATACCAGAAAAGTATTCCAAAAAGAAGGATTTTTTTTAGAAATTTTTTTCTGAAAAACATCCCTGCCACATGTTCCATCCAAGAGTGATCCGGAAGGAGCACTGCCGTCTTAGGCTGTATCAACTGCAAAAAATGCATTTGAGAGAGAAATTATTGACAAGCATCCTCGTTTTGGACAATTCCAGGTATAAATTCTGCAACGACCTTCGCGCTGTTTTCAAACATATTGGCCTGCAGGCTGCAGGACTACCGTTTGGTATTTCTAAATGGGTTGGACATGAAAAAAATATGCATGTTCGGTACTTTGTCACGAATTAGCCTTGATGACGTTTGAAAATAAGCGGAAAGATGGACAGAAGAAAGGAGAGGGAGAGAGGGAGAGAAGGGAGAGAGGGAGAGGGAGAGGAGAGAGAGAGGGAGCCTTGCGGTAAAGAGAGGGGGGAGAGAGGGAGGGAGGGAGAGAGAGGGGTGGAGAGAGGGGTGGGAGAGAGGGGTGGAGAGGGGGAGAGAGATAGTAGAGAGGGAAGGTGTAGCTCGTGGCTCGGAGTAGCTCAGGAAGCTGGAGAGAGAGGTTGTGAGAAAGGGAGGGAGAGGGAGAGAGAGAGTGGTATTTGGCCATGTTTATGGCTTTACTTACTTCTATTCAGGGAATCGACACCGTTATTGAAATTGACATATCATGCGGGCCTGTCCACATTACCATGGAAGGCCGATGGCATCTTCAGGCTGACGCCATGGACCACATCATCAAAATGACGCTGATGACGAGTCGTGACAAGTGACACATCAGATAGGAAGTGAACAATAAAACTTGTTTTGCGGCTCATGCTGCTGTTGATTCTGAACGGCGCCTGAGTTAATAATGAACTCCTATGTTCGAAGACTTTTGATAAGCCGTGTATACGATTTGTTAGCTTTCCTGCACTTCCTGGTTGGTATGAAAGGGGAACAACTTGCTCATCTTACGTTCACGTGTTAAACGATCAAAATTATTTCGACAAATGAAGAAAAAAGACTTCTCCGTAGAAAAAAGACTCGGTCATGTGTTTCGCTTTGTGCTGCCGTGTTGTGTCAGCTCAAATGAAGTCCTCATTGATTGAATGGAGTTCGCTGGCCTACTCACGAATTTCACTTGTATTTTACTCAATGTTATTGGTGATCCTTCGTAGTCACTCGTGGTGATCCTTGAATTTTGCCTCCATTGGTGCTGAATTGCGGTGCAGTGGCGTCATTTTGGCTTTCGAAGGGAGGCAGTAACCATTTCTCAAGGTTCTGAGAATCTCCTTGATTCGGGCCTGGGGGCCGGATCCCTCATTAATTGGAGTTTGGAACAAAGCAACTGCGGGGTCCAAGGGCAGAGTCCTGGCGGCGTATCTGCTGGGAGCCTCCCAGGAGACGAAGATATTTTGAAATCTTCGTGTGAGGCCAAATTTCTACCCAAGGGAAGCCATATGCTAAGTGCACACGCCAGGGAGGGGAAATCCAAACAAATCGCCAGAATTTCGACCAATCACATTCGACCGCAGTTTTAATGACGCAATTTAAAAAAACAGTTTCATGAATACGGATTCCTGGGGACCTTATTCAGTTGATGATCTTAATCTTAAGTGTGAACTTTGACTTCTCATTGGGCACCCGTGAGAGCATGGGTGGATGTATATTGCTCATCTGCTGGTTGGCATAAGAGCGCCAAAAGCTTAAAAGCTGCAAAAGAACACCATCCATGTTTTTAGAGTGCACACCGAGTTGCCAAAGTTCACACTTAAGATTAAGATCATCAACTGAATAAGGTCCCTGAATCGCTTTGCGTCAGCGGACTGTGTGGCCGAGTGGTCAGGGCGTCTGGCTATATACTCAGACATTCAAAATACGCGGGCCATCGGAGATTTTTGTCAGACTTTTGAAGCACGGGGCAATGTTATTCCCTGTCTAGTAAGCGCCATTGAATGCATTCCTTCATGTAATGTGTTTTGCGGCGCATGAGAAATGGGGAATTACATTGCCCCGTGCTTCAAAAGTCTGACAAAAATCGCCTATGGCCCGGCTATTCAGAATGGCTCCGTATAAATGCGGAGGTCACATGCGTGGTTTGGTTCGAATCCTGTGAAAATCATTTTTGGAAAAACTCTTGTGAAAAATATTGAAGGCTTTTTTGACACCAGGGGCAGTAGTTTAACACCACACACACAAGTTAAACACCTGGCAGAGGGAAGGTTAGGTTTGGTTAGGTTAGGTTAGATTAGCTTCAGATGCCTTAAGTCATGGTTTTTATTTCCGACGCACCTGATTGGTCGAAATTCTGGCGATTTGTTTGGAATTTCGAAATTCGCCCCCCTGTACCCGAAATGACGCCTCTGTTGCGATGGGACAGTGCGGGAGACTTCGTCGGTTTTTTGCCACTGATGCGTTTTGCCACTGGATTTACTTTTAATCCTGACAAAAATTCCTTTCTATAATGTGTTTGCTCTGCCAAGTTATCAATTTTTCATCCTCTTGTCCTTTTCTCATTCCATTTCTTCTCCACCTCCTCCAAACATTGCAGTTATGGAGTAAAAATAACGACTGCTTGCTTGAGATCTCGTTTGAGGAGGTTGAAAACTCCATTTAACTGCTGCTTCCGAGACTTTCTTACCTTTCTTTTAATTCCTCTCATGCAGGCTGTAGAAATTAAAGCGCCAGATTTCAACAGAGCTATCTGGAGATGTCAGATTTTGACCTCGGTAAAGAGAAAGTTAATTTCTGCAGCATGGAATTTTTGCTAAAATCTTAACGCACGGAGCAGCATAATTTCTGTGTTGACCACATAGTTTACCGCGCCTTTACGATATTGTACAGTCTTTGCAGACTTATTCGTACATCGGGATTTTTCTGTTTTTTTTTTGTCAACTGTAGACACTTCCAGTCACAAAATCACGCAGCTTGAAAGCTAGAAAGGTTCTGAAAAGCATGCTCAAAACGAGATTTGAAATTCATGAATTTTTGAAAGTGAAAACAAAATTCGTAAAACATACTCGAAAATTGGGTAAGAAGAAATAAAACCTTTGAGTTCGAGATTGAAACATTTTTTGTTTTGATTATTTCACCAGAAAACTTGGCTCTGGCTTTTGACATTTTTGTGCGTTTGTAACCTCAAAGATTTTGAAACCGCAGCTATTCGAGGAATATCTTCTCAGAGCCTAGCTGTATCACCGGAGGCGATTAAAAAAAATCAATGCATGCCTTCTTGAGAATCTTAAAAACGTCTTTTTTGTCGAAAGGAATTCCCATAACAACTCCTCTAACGAGTTAGATAATAATTTGTTTTCCCGTTGTGCGAATATTTGCGCCTCAGGCACATACCAAATCGAGGCATTGTTAGCGTCCTGTGATGTTTGAGTGCAGCCCAAAGTCAACAATGGTCATGCCGTTATTTTGATGGCCCCACTCTCTTGGTTGCCATGGCACCAGTTTGGAGATGGTTGGTTATTGACTTTTACGTATGCCAAGCCAAGCAATGTCGCTTTCAACCTGGTTGTTTGGTGATCAATGATCACTTCATGGGTTTGCTCATCCTCTCTCTTTCTCTCTCCCCCTCTCTCGCTCTCTCCCTCTCCCTCCCCCTCTCTCTCTCTCCCTCTCGCCCTCTCTATCCCCCTCTCTCCCTCTCTCTCTCCCGGAGTTTCCTGCTTGCATGTGATTTGCATCATAATTGCATCGTAATTTGTTTGGAGAGGTTTTTTGAATTTATGAATAACTTCACTTCAATGCGATTTGTGACATGCTCCAGGACGCTGCGGAATTTCTTTTCTTTTTTTCTTCTCTCCTTGACGTGTATTCCCAAAACACCAAACGCCCACGTGAAGACCCGTTGTCCGCAACCAAACTGAACATGCGCAAAGACGCAACACGGTGCTCCGAAAGAAGTCATTCTTCCCGTTTGAAAGTTCCACTACTTGAAGCACAACACCGCCACCACTTCCTGCAAGGCCCAGGCAGCGAGGGCTTGCCCTGGCAGGACGTGGCTGAGACCAGCGGACCCACATTCCCGGCAAATGTTCTTTTTTGTAAAATTTATCAGTGCCTTTAAACCAGAATTTTGTTCCAAAAATTGGCTCCAAAATATCCATAATTTCTGAGCCTTTTGGGGGACGTAGCTCCAAGATCACCTGCAAAGATCTCTCTTCCTGGGGCAAAGGGTTCCGAGCATAACTGGTGACCATGTCACCTCTCACCAGTCCTTAACTTGGTTCCTTTGCCACGCGGTCCCTTGACCCCTCCACCCCGCTGGGTCCATCTATCCGTCGTGAATCTGGGGCAAATGTCGCCTCCAGCCTTGCGCCGACCTGCATGCGTTTGGTGTCGGCGGGTGGGCTTCCTCTTCGACGAGGAATTCCACTTCAATCGAATTCGTCTTTCCCATGTGCCCCCTTCCCACTCCTGCGTTTTGCCAATTCGCCCACCTGCTTACTTTCTGCCAACTGGTTTTCTTCTCTCTCTCGCTCTCCTCTCTCTTTTCCTGAGATCCTTTTGTAGTTTTTAGCTCTCATCCTCTTTCACTCGACCGTTACAGGTACAGCATAAAGATAAATACTTTCAACATAAATAACGTACTCGCATGCTGCAAAGAAATTATGTAGTGGCACCTTTTCATTAGAAGTGGCAAAAGAGGAGTTATGTAATTGGTGTCTGTTTTCCACTATTTTGTGACAACAATGCCACCAAATGGTGACGCAGGTGCAAGCGTTGGCACCAATTCTGTGGAGATTCTCGAAATCTCTCACCGTTTGGTGTCTTTATAACCTGCCACCAATCTATAGTATGGCCTTCCTTTACCACTTTTAGAGACCATTTGCCCCACGAAATGATTTTGCAAAAAAGGCGATTATGATTGAAAAGCTTTTCAAAAAAAACATCATCCGCAAATATAGACTTTTCATTTTTTACCCATGGTGCTATGTCAGCTGTGTGGTAACTTTTACAGCCACACTGTTCTCAGAAATGAAAACCTACGAACATCCTTCTGCCATTGGAACATCCTTGGAACATCCCCCAAAATATCCTTCTTCCAAAAGCAATGCTTGCCAGAATTCATGGCTTTGGAATGCCATCTTGCAGAACCGGGTTCGAATCATTCAAATGGCAAGATTTTAAAATTTGTTGTCAGGTTTTCGCATTCAAATGTTGAATGCGTGGGAAAACACGAGAATGCCAAATGCAATATTTTCTATACTGTACAGACACTTGTTCGTGTTCTGACAAACCCAAATTCAACGGCCTTTCATAATCACCTGGCGCCTTTTTTCGCTTTTTATTTTTTTATATTTACATTTCTATTATTGTTATTTTGACAGTCTATTCTCCTGCTTCTTCTTCTTCATTTTCTTCATGCTTGTGATGTTTTTGCTGGATGTTTTTATTGGTAAGAAAATTGTTAGTCGAAAAAAAGACTTAGAGGTTGCGTTGCGTTGCGTTGTGTGCCAAACTGTGCAAACTGCACAAAAACCATAGCAGCCGACGCGATCTTCTTCCCATTTCGAATGCGCCTTCCTCTCCCGTTTGGTCTTTTCGAATGCGCCCTTCCCACCTGACCCCTTCCTCTCCCACCTCGTTTGGACTTTTTTGCATTGTTGACGCGATGCGCCGATTACTTGATGATGTCGTCTGCAAAAAAAGAATTTCTGTTGTGTTTTCGGTTACGAGAGAAAAATATTCAATTTTTACGAGGAAAACCCGGCGCAGCGCAGACCCGACTCGGCTGGAAATATTTGGCCCAATCCCAATGATGGCGCGATGGGCCAATTTCAATCTGGGCACGGCAGCGGGGGGCGCTGTACGCTGCACTGACTGCACTGAGCAGTGGCGAGCCGAGCACTCAATGAAAAAGGCAAAAAATGAAATTTCATTTTCATTTTTCATTTCACTTCTTCAGTTTTTAGGTGTGCCTCGTTAGTCAGTTTTGGCAGCGTGGTCCCCCATTATGGACAACACACGCGCGCACACACACACACGGACGGTCGTATATTCCGACTCGCTCACCTGCGGCATCACCTGTCATCAATGGGACAGGAAAGTAGAAGGGCCATCTTCACCTGTACCCCCATCCGCATGAGCAAGTGGACACCAATCATCACAACATGACATGATCCGCATTGCCAATCGGCCGTTGCATCAGTACCGGTTTGGTTTTTGGTTTTAGTCGCAGCAACCAATTGTGCCGTTCACCCCGCGCAGCCCGCTCGCTTAGAACAATTGAGCAGATGTGTTCAGCTGTTCTGAAATGCGCACATTTTCGGTGTCTTCTTTCACCAGCGACGGTTGATCAGTACTTCCTGCAGTGCTTCTCGCCGAAAGTGTCCTTTTGACTTTCATTTTTCCCCTTTCTTTCCGTGATTGGTGATCAGTGACGTCAGCCTGCCCCTCTCTTAACACTCTCAGCTATCGCTTGAATATCTTGGTGGAGTGCGCGGTTCCGCCGCCTATCCCAACGCCCAGTGGACTTCTTTGAATCACACTATTCTTCCCTTCTCCCCTTGAGCGGATTGCGCAGGATAATTACATTTTTCCCGACTGCAACGATTGTACGCGGATTGGAAGCCAAATTGCTCGAATTTAGTCCTTTGAGCTTTCTTGCCCAAATTTACCTGGGCCTAAGCTTGGCCCACTCCAAGAGCCCAACCTTCTAATGACTGTGATTGAATGATTGAATTTTGGGAAAATGTCAAAATTGCAATTTCTATAGCTTCAGCGGTGACATCCGTTCAAGTATATCAGCTTCAAAAGTCTGAATTTGAACCAAATTTTTAGCATTTTCTCTGTTTGTTGAAGTAAATTATTAGCTGTCATAAGATGAAGGGTTCAATATCCTTTGTGGCTTCCATGGACGCCAATAACAGACAAAAGGTTTTGATGACTGGCTGAAACTTATTCCAGCCAAGAGCCCACCACAACCAATCCAATGGGGAAACTCAGTTTCAACACAGGGCCATCTTTAACATCTGTTCGCCCACAGGCTACATTCTTTTTCGCCCCCCTGCACTGCGCAGCACACCCCGCAGCAGGGGTAGTAGGCAGACATTCCCAAAGGCACTGGTCTTAGGGGGGGGGTAAGAAATATCACGGAGGGGGTCTTGGGGGCGGAGCCCCAGCAAGGTTCCAAGGGGCAGAGTTCCTGGCGGGGGGTCTGGGGGGCGGAGCCCCCAGAAGCTGAAGAAATTTTGAAATTTAGGCTTCATTTTCGGTGCTTAATTTGTGTCTTAAGGCCAAAATGATGCCGGAGATAGTCGCAGTCACTTTCTTATCTTTCTGAGTTCTTCTTGTTCAAGAAGGAAATACCCTGACATTTCCCATTTTTGTGGAAATTTCCTGGCAATTCCAGGTTTTCCAGAATGGTGGGCACCCTTTGGTTCTAAAAAATTGAGAATGAATTTGTTGTAAAATTCATGAAATGAAGGCCAGGGCCCCCCGGATGCCCGAAGACCAGGGTGCCTTTGGGATTTTGAAATTTGAAGAATTTTCTCAAAAAATAAAAATAAAAAATTGAAAAAAAATTAAAACTTTTAAAAAATTAAAAAAAAATTTAATTTTTTTTTAATTTTTCTTTGAATTTTTTCTTTAAATTGAGATAAAAGAAATAGGGGATCATTGGGAGGTACAGAACGTTGCAAAAAACCTGTCACAGATACAGCAGGAATGGGAGATGATGATTTCCATTTGCAGAATACTTGTTACACTATTTGTTGGTTAAACGAAAGTTTGTTTAGATGATATTGGCTGGTTTTTTCTATTTTTTTCTACTGATGGATTTCATGTTTCTGTGCTTTTCGGTTGTTTTGTTTTAAACCTTGCTGATTAAGTTTTTTTTAATTTGTTTTTTGACGATGTTGGTTACAACTGAACACTGGAGCGGTGTGCTCCCTGCCCCCAAAATTCTGTGGGACAGTGTTGAATTAAATTAAATTAAATTAAATTTGTTGGTTTATACGAAATGGTTCTGATAATTGAGTTAAGTCAGGGTTGGTTGGTAAAACAATATCAAAAGAAATACCAAACCAAAACATGCATATGGGTCCCTTGTGGCGGAGACATCTTCAGGTTGATTTATGAGACCAAATCTAAGCTAAACTGAACTAACCCAACCAAAACATGAATGGGTCCCCTTTTTGTGGCTGAGAGATCATCACCGAGGTAGCGCAAAACCTCGCCTGAGGTATTTAGTTAATTTTTTTTACATTGAAGTAAATGGCGAAAATTTACCTCTCAATTTGACGTTAGCATTACCCCCGTCATGATATCTACGCCGTTAAGCGTTTAACACCGACGAATGGATTGCCCGAGTATTGTGACTGGGGAACTAATGTAGGCACTCATAGGTACAGGGTGGCCCAAAAAAAAGGAAAGTGAAATTTTTCCGTGCCAGTCTCGTTTCTGGGAAGTGTTTTTGGCAAAAAACAGGATTGAAGTGGCCCAGCAGGTTCTCCTTCATCCTTTTAAGTTGCAAATTTGTGGTTTATTTCGGAAAAGAAGACTCAAAACTCTTTAACTACAGTCTTAACTGAATTCCTCTGGCCAACCAAAATGGTAATTGAATTGCTTTCCGTTGCATTTTGGTTCTGCTTGGTGTTTAGGGCTTCAAAGATGACTGAAATGGGCAAACATTATTTTATTCATCCTCCTCAGTCACATCG
>JASGXE010017349.1:0-10145 GCA_030068105.1 Sinentomon sp. SZTP_YWyxl
AAATAAAAACTTCAATTTCGTCGAAGGTGAGTTTTTTTTTCAAATTTCAAATGAGTTGATTATGCTGATTATGTTGATCATGCATACGTACTTCAAGCAATGGAGAGCAAGGTTTTCGGTCATGATTCCCTTGGTATCTTTCAGAGAGATGCAGGGGAAAGACATCGTCGCGTTTTTACCTCGCATCTGTACAGTGTCGCGAAAATTGATTGTGCCAAATTGGCCAAAAAAGGTTGCATTTTTTCGGTTTTTGGGGGAAACCTCGAACCCATCAATTTCGGTTTCCCATCATTGACTTGACGCATATTTTCAGCAAAATCCCTTTTATTGATTTCTAAAATCCACACATTTCTCACAGTTTTCTCAGAAAGATCGACAGAACGACAGGAATTTATTGTTCAATTTTTTACTTGCGGCACTGTACACATAAGAGGGGTTGTCACAATCAGATAGGTTTTCCGCGTGTTTTTGTTTGCCAACGATGTGTTTATAGTCGTGATAACACAACTATTTTCCTTGGAATTTTCTCTTTAAACTTGAACTTTAATTAGTTCAATTTCTCGCGTGGAACTTCAATTTGAAACTTTGCCCAACACGACTTCCAAGTTGGTATCAAGTATCTAAGTGCAAACGCTGAACTCTTATCCTGGACAATGATGACCCAGCCGCTTATCGTACGATAAATGCCATAAATCGCAAGAATTTTGCCTTCAATGATGCACAACTTCTGTTCCGCTTGAAGTTAAAACTCAGAACACTTGTTGACTGATTGATCAGATTACAAGCGTGCTTCTGGCTGCGGAACAGAATTCCAAAGAATACGGAAACACTAAAAACCCACAACAAACTCCCGAAATAAGAATTCGATCAGAACAAAAAATTACATTTCTCATTGTTCGGTATTTGAACTGGCTGAAAATAACCAAATATACGGTTGCAGTTGAAAATATTCTCGAGACAAGAACCCGCTCGGCACAGACACTTCAGCATAGAAACTAAAGTTTTACTTCTTTATAAGAGTCTGGCAAATCACTGTTTGAATCTGCCTGAGGTTTACTCTTTACCTGAATTGAGTGAAATTCAATAACATTTAAAGTGAATTCAGGAAGAGATCTCGGAGGGTCCAAAAATGGTCGAAACTTTTTTGAACTTCCCTTTGCCAGTGAAACGATTTTTTTCACATCCATCTCGTGGCGAAATGTGATGTCGGCAGAAACTGTTGTTTCTACCTCCAAGCAACAACGAACCACCCATATTCGACATCTGCGGTGCACGATGAGGCCAACAATTGCACATAACAAAGCATCACTGACTTTCGATTCACTCTGATAAGAGACTTCGTTCCGCAAAACACTTCTCTCCGAAATGACCACTGCAATAACTGTTTCAGAGCAAACTTCCACGATATAAAATTCCGCATGCATGTATGTATCTGCTGGGCAATTTGGACTTCCTCCAGGTCGGTCCAGGAAGAGGAAGGAAGGACCGCGCCTCGGAGAACTGGGCATCGAAACCGCGTTCCAAGCCGCTGGTCCCTTCTCTGCGTCATACTGGAGTTGTGTTGTAAAAATTTCCGAAAAGAGCAACTCTTGCGGATCCAGAGGCGCCCTGCCGCATCCTTCCTCTACCATTCAAGAGCGGAGAAGTCGGCATCGCGCTGCCAGGCTCATTGCTACCCCTCCCTGCCCTCTCCAGGCGTCTTGCACTCGACTGCCTAGTGCCTGTGCCGAACTGGCGCCTGAACTCCGCTGGCGGCTGGCTCGTTACCGCTCTTCCCAAAACGCCAGTCTATCGGCATCATTCTTATGCCAGCTCCTATTATTCAACAATTTGCTAAAACTTATTCCACGAAGAAAGTTTTCATTTGACAATTTACACCACAGTCTGGATGCTCGGCAGGGAACTGAGGGACACAAGCCGATTCCCCCATCCGGATACCGTCAACCCCAAAATGAGGCTACAATTATTTCCGGATGCGGTCCTAATAATTTTATGGGTTTTGATATGAAAACCACGCAATTCGAACGGTGATGCCTGCCTTCCGGCAAATGTTCCATCACGAAGGCGTGTAGCGTATTCCCAACTGCATGTCGGTCACATTGGTGGTTTAAATTGCGTCGTTAACGTTTGTGGTTGGGGTTTTCATAACCTCTTCCACTTTTGCTTTGCACTTGTCTTTTGCACTTCGACTAAAGTGCTTTCATGGGATCCACTGGCAAAATGGTGTACACTTAAGGGTTTGTGCCAGAGCCGCGCTACTTAAGCCACATTCGTAAACTTATCAGCGGTTGTGACGTTTGAGCATTTCAATTTCTTCCGCCTCCATGAATAATTTCGCTCACGAGAGCCACGTTCTTGGCGGAGATCACCAGGGCTTTGACCTTTTTGGAAAAGGCCAAACGATCCCATTTTCGTTCCATATGTCAGGCAAAATGGGATACCTTCCCACAGCTGCCTCAGTGATATCGATAAAAGCAGATACTCTTTGTGGAACACAGTTGAAACTTGCAATTTATTCGGTATTTTTCATCCTCTGCTGCATGTAATTTTTGCTCCGAATATCAGCCGAAGAAGTTGAAGAACCACCTGTCACTTTTTTCCAGATTCGGTGAAAGGGTGGGGATTATATTGGGCAAAATGGAACATGTATAAAAACTATCCCATTTTTCCGATTGTTCCAACTTTAGCTGTTATAGTATTATGAGCAGACAGAGTCCTGTCTATTAAACCGGGAAACGGCGAAAACACCAAGGATGAAAAGGATGTCCCAAATTCAAAGTCCTACGAAAAATCCATGATATATACTTAATACGAAAGCAGAAACCAGTGACCGCCTTGCCAATTTTACATCACAAAGTAAAAAACGTGTTTTTTCAGCGCTCTGCTCTCTCAACTGGTCCAAATATGGCAATCAGCCATGGCCAAAATGTCCTCTCCTCTCTTGACTTTCTACCTATATATTCACACACAAAATGTCAAAAGCTAGCAGCAGCAAATAAAGCGACATCCCGTTTTGCCCTTTTGCTCCGTTTTGCCCGAGCTTGCCGACGTTTTTGTTGCTTGCTACATGGAGACGTTTTTCAAACAAGCGTACTCTTCCTAAATTCCCATTTCTCGCACACTTCCCAAATTAAGGGTTTTGCATTTTATTGCGACTGAATGCACAATAACTTTTTAAAAGATTCTGAGCAAATGATGGTGTCTTGTAAAAGGTTCTCTTTTGGGGGAATTTCGATCATGCGAGCTGGATGCCTACTATTAAGTGAAAACGGGCACTGGAACAGATAAATAATGTGATGGTGAGCAATTTTTGTTTTTATTTTAATCCTGCACATTTACCACTGTACTTGAATCAACGTGATTCAGATTGCGGTAAGGTTATTTCAAATCAAACCATGAAAATCCTCTTTTTCTCGAGGTTGAGGTTGAGACAATCAAAAACCTTTAGGATTGGCGCTTCATATCCTTATTAATTTTTAGGTCAATGTTTGTCCATTAATGAGAAAAGTCGCAGTTACTTAATACCCAGCGACAAAAAATAAAATTTCTCAAAATCGTATCAATAATTGCGCGTCCATCTTATCCGATCCTAAATTGCCTTTTGCTTGCGGTGGACGATTGCTGACATCTTTTCCAAAAGGCCTAAAACGCCTGCAGTCAGTGTTCATTTTCGCTATCACTGCGTGTTTAAAAGCGTTAACCATCTTAGCCCCCCTTAAATTTTAATCCTGGTATTGGCTTTGTTGAGGATTTTCAGGCATCAGAAACTGTCTGGTGGCAGCTGGTACACCAGCCGCCGCCTGGCTTATTCGCACTTGGCAAACAAAGTTTGGATCTGTGGAGAATGGGATCACAAACTCACACGACCATGGCCAGGCATAGAATAGCATGAAAATGGAGAATTTATAAATCAAAAGCACGCGAATATCTGCATGATAATTTCGAAAGAAACGCAATCTAAATGCATGTGCACTAAGGTTTCAGCTTTATTTAAGTTGTGCCACAGCTTTGTCGAAAACGTTTTGTTTAAACAGATGGCGCCTGCTTGCAATTGTGCTGCAACTCTACTCCAAAAAGCTTGCAATTCTGGCTTTTCAAATATGTGTCACAGTATAATTGTGTATACTGGTAGGTATAGTTGCGGCGGAATTAATATACACGTGTTTTTCCCATTCAACTGTTGCCTCTGAAACTTTTTCCTTTCAATTTACTCTTATGCAGGCGGTAGAAATTATAAATCATCAGATTGCAACAAAGCTTTCGGGAAGTGCCAGATTTTGACCGCGCTTGTTAAGGAGGATCTTTTGTCCCTGCAGCATGGAATTTTTACTAAAATCTGAGCAGTCGCAAGCTTTTACATGTATGAGTATTTTATATCCGCCGCCACTCTACATACCTAAACAACCTAAACATAATATCAGTGACAGAACATTGATATGCTTTTCCATTTCCATGATAAAAAAAAATCTATTCCGTATGTTGGCCCATGTCTGCTGAGTCTTTTGATTTTTGTGCTGACTCGACTTCATTCATGGCTTCAAAATGAGGGGGAAATGAAAAAGAGAAAAAGGCCAAATATTCGGCGCAGGCAAAAGGCCACGAACGTAGGTACAGTAGAAGAATAATTTCTTTTGACAGCCTTTTCGCTTCTTCTCACCGGCAGTGACGCTGTTATCAATCCCAGATTTTCTTCAAAGAAACAAAACGGTGAGATCGTACCAAACCGAACAGAAGTGGACAGCATCGACTTCCGCAGGGAGGTTTCTGTAAAAGCGTATTTTTAATTGTCTCACTCCAAACCAGAGATCGTCGTTTGGTCCCAAAATCCTTATACTTTTCCTTACACAGACGCGGAAGGAACAAGGAAACAGCATTCCCCATTGCAACTCATCCCCAAGTTCAACTGCCCGCATCATTTCTCTTTGTAATTTCCACAGTTTTCTGAAGTGCAAAAATTGTTGCTTTCAATCCAAGGTCAAGCATGTTGGGAAACACGAACCCGATTTTTAAAAAAATCGAATATTTACGGCGACAATGCAAATAAAATTGACCCGGGTAGGTACCGACACCTGTGATCAATCAAATCAACGAATTTATACAAAACCTATAATAACTACGATGGCCTTAGTGAGTTAAAAGGTTGTTTAAAAACCCCTAACTACTACAGTAGGCATGACCATCGAGCGAAGATTGAGCCTTTACCGATAGTCACAAAAATGTGTCCTTTTATTCCTTTCTTCCGAAGACCATAAGGGACTGGAACTCTTTGCCGGGACACATCTTCAATGACTGCCGCAACCCTCGTGTGTTCAAAAAACGTGTAATGGCTCATTTTTTTCACTAGCACCCCCTCTGTTTCCTGAAAGATTGACACCTATACTTCCAAGGTCAGAGCTTGCCTATACATTGTCCACACTGTTCTGTTATATGACTAGCATTGATTTTTTTTTCTCTTAAAATTTTGCATCACAAATGGCTTGAACCAATTTGTTAATTTTGTACCCTGTATATTCTGCGATCTCTATGTATCTGCTCTTTTACCTCCTCCATCACGTGGCATTGTATTGCTCATCATGGTTGTAATTATAATAATAATAATAATAACTCAATAACCAGTTCAATGAAAGATTTGTGTTGCGAAAATTGAATTTCTATGCGCAGTGCTAATTCATTTTCCATTGTTGCGAAAAGCGAATCCGTCTGTTGAATTGGCTATTGAGTTGAACTTGAGGGTGAGTTGCAATGGGGAATACGGCCGTTTATTTGACTCTATCGGCCGTATTCCCCATTGCAACTCACTCTCAAGTTCAACTCAATAGCCAATTCAACAGACGGATTCATTTTTCGCAACAATGGAATAGGAATTAGCGCTGCGCATAGAAATTAAATTTTCGCAACACGGATCTATCCACTGAATTGACTAATGAGTTGAACCTGAGGGTGAGTTGCAATGGGGAATACGGCCGTATATTGCATAGACTTTATTTGAGTGCACACTGAGATTGCTCGAAAATGCGCTTGGGGAAAATCAACAATTATTCGTGAAAATCAACAATTCGTCCGGTCGAAAACCGATGATTCAGCATAGAAATCAAAGTGTTGCTGAATGTTTGAATGGACGAATGCAAGAATTATCAGTTGTTTATGTCTGCAAATGGAATGAATGTGGTGTGTCAAATGATCTTCATGTTTGCACTGTAGGTACGCATTGTGTTGATCGTATAAGGAGAGAAATCCGATGCCCAGGGTGGTTTTCATCCCAGCGAAAGACACTTAATAATCCCCTTAATAATCCCCCGTCCCCGGGAAAAGCCGACAGACCTATTTCTATGCAAATCATCCAATCATGCATGTTCACAATTCTATCTGAGAATGGTTTTTTTCTGAGAATGGACTTCTCATGGAAAGGTCTCTTCTCACGAGGACAATCCACAGCGCAAAAAACTGCAACTTTGAAAAGATTGAAAAGATGAAGAAAGTTTTCTTTGCTCACAAATGCCTTCTACACTCACTGTCAAAAGTCCTCGAACATAGGATTTCATCATTAACTCAGGCCCCATTTAGAAACAATGGCAGCACGCGCCGCAAAACATCATGACACTCATGGGAGGCGTAAGTTGCACCAAGCCCTGTTGAAATCAGATGGCTCCTGTTATAACAAGTCCATTAAAATACTGCCTATATTCGAGGACTTTTGATTAGCTCTAAATATTCTCATTGCAGTTGGATACCACTGAGCGTCAGCCGGAAGGTAAAAGACGAAAATGCTATTCAGTTGGACAATTATGGCTGCCGCAAGGCGTGTAAAAGAACAAGTGAACGAACTCCGGGATTTTCGTGGCACAAAAAGTGCATTGCGGTGTTGCGGCGTATCAAGGCGGAGTGCGCATCGAAAGACATGCGAGTGAATGGCGGACCGCGGTGCGATGCCCACAGAAAGTTAAATTTCTCCTGAACAAAGCGGCGGTTTTTGATGCGGCTTGCTGTGGTACAAAGCTGAAAAATTAGCGCTTTCACACATGCATAATGACCACAACCTTTCGTCTGGTAAAACTCTTAAACCATTTGAGTAACAAAAGTGCTCAAATTTCGGTGTTGTCAAATTCCGGGTTCCTGCCACGTGTTTTCAAAGATTGTGCAAATTTATCCGTTGTAACATTGTTACGACCAGCGGAAGAGTTGTAGAGGAACCTTCTAGTTTCCAAAAATACCAAAATCGTTGAATTTGAACACCATTTGGCAATTTTATGGCCTGGGAGTCGCGGCCTCTTCCCCGCTCAAAAATGAAACGATGCTACCATGTCGCGTTGTCTCTGTTCATAAAATGCCAAATGGTGTTCAAATTCAACGATTTTGGTATTTTTGGAAACTAAAAAGCTTCCTCTACAACTCTTCCGCAGATTGTAACCATATTGTAACGGAAAAAATTGCGCAATCTTTGAAAATGCCTGGCAGGAACCCGGAATTTTATAACACCGAAATTTGAGCACTTTTGTTACTCAAATGGTTTTAGAGTTTTACCCGACGAAAGGTTGGGATCATTATACACATGTGTGGAGGCGCTCATTTTCAGCTTTGCACCACAGTAAGCCGTATCAAAAACAGTCGCTTTGTTCAGGAGAAATTTAACTTTCTGTGGGTATCGCACCGCGGTCCGCCATTCACTCGCATGTCTTTCGCAGCGCACTCCGCCGTGATACGCCGCAATCCAGCAGTACACATTTCGGTCTCATTTCTGCTCCCATTTGACTCCATGTTAAATAGAGCGCAGTTCTTTCACTTCTTATTTTACACACCTTGGCTGCTGGTTAAGCTACCTGCGTTGCTTTGTTCGTTTTGATCAGCGACAACGAAAATGCGTTCAGACTGACCTAAGAGACGCTGAGATGACAGTGTGTTTGATTGGTCAGTGAATTTGGTCGGACGACCGCAGGTAGAAAACCACAATAAACGAATAGGTTGCACGTTGCTCATGGAATCCGACCAAGCTGTACCTCCCAATGAGTTGCGAAAATGGGTCCCAACCCAACGAGTTACCTAACCTAATCTTCCTATCCTTTTTCGGCGACAGGAGCGTGTGTAAAAACTCGTTCAGACCAGCATTTTTGAAATTTCGGCCGGATCTCTCTTTCATCCAAAGCTGTTCCGTTTTTATTTTCCTTCTGCTTTGTCATCGTTGGTTTTTCCGATGCATCTACCCACTTTCTTTTCTTTTCGCTTGTCTTCATGTAAGAATTGTTTTATAACACATACATTTATTAAAAACATGCATTTGAGACAAAAAGCATTTAAGCAAACATACAAAAAACAAAACTGCAAAAAACAACCAAACAATAAAAAGGATTAAAATGCATTCCTGTGATAATGGTACAAAAATTCAATTCAAATGAGAAAAAATAACTCTATATGAATGAAAATCTGCTTATGCAGGGTTTTGAAAGTTTGCAAGCAAATGATAGTCCTTGGGGAGGGAATTCCACTCTCGAAATGTTCTCGGTAAAAAGGGATTGTAAAATGAGCACTGAACTTTGCTATCGGTGTGCATTTGAAAGCATGCGATCTACCACCATAGAGAAAGTGCAGGCCAGTGTTTCATCAGGAAGAGGCATGAGTTATGAATCTTTGAGGATCTTTTGAGGGTGTCAAGCCGGCTTTCCGTTCTATCTGAGAAAGAGTAGGAAACCCAAGGTTAAGAAGCATTTTAAAGGATAATCAAGATGTGTATAACGGGTTGTTTTTGGATAATCTACATATCTGCCGAAGCACAATTTGGCGTGGTATGGTACCTTTAAAGAACGATGACCTTGAACTTCGATATGCGATCAGGTGACAGACGTTTGCCACATTTTTATGCGTCAGGGTGTTCCTGTTTTTTTTTTGCGAAATGTACCTATATAACTCTAGGGCCTTTCGAGTGCGCCAGAGGGCCCAAATCAGAGTGGTCAACCCTCTATCAGCAGTCTGATGTCCAGTATGCGGTCCCGTTTCCTTAAAAACTTTAAAGTGGCTTTGACTCCAGCCATTCCAGATAGTTTCTTCTCGAGTTGCGAGTCCGCACAACTGACAACTTAAACTGACAAAGGAATGACAATTGACAACTGTCAATTACCTGATAACTACTGACACTATAATGGCAACGCAGACCACGAGCCATGCATCTGTATATATACTGCCATAACTAACTGCATTTCTCTTGGTTTGGTAAAGCCTAATTTGGAAAGATCCTCTCTGTTCTGCATAGGCCCTATCACATCGCAGGTTCAATATCCAAATACTCCTCAGTTTATCGATTTCACTCTCGGATGTCAGGAAGGAAAAAGAAAGGAAGAAGAAAGTGACATAGTTTGGCTGTATCATACGGATCTTTTTCAATATCGAAGGGAAAAGGAAATTCATGCAAGTGAGGACTTAGAGGACCCTTTTTCCGCCTACGCCCCCGCCTCTTTCTGCGTTTCGCCAAGGGCGCTTGAAAACGGATGCGAGGGGAGGGACAAAAAAGCAAGACGGAGTTAGAAAATATCTTACAAAAGGGTAAGAAAATTTTCACAGGCCTATGCCTTTGAAAAAACACTCACATGGCGATTCAAAAGCCACAGAACGGGCAGCTTTCACCACACGCAGTATTCGACACCATTATCGTCCCAAACCCGTCTCGATGCAATGCGATTCCTTGCCGACAGATACCACCTTATATATTGTTTTGCATCGGACGCAATTTCGAGCTTAATTTATAGCAACAGCTGAGAAGCCAATCTCTTCACTGCTTTAAGACCATCATATGGATGCCAACTAAAATGCATATTGCTTTGCACGAAGAGAAACTCCGATATATTTAGAAAATAGTTTGACAAAAATAAGACGTTTCCGGTCGAAAGATTGTCCAAAAAGGTTCGAAACACGGCCTGAAAATACGATGAGTTTCTTGAGGAATTACCGGTCGACAACGTTTTTGATCATGTTTTCCAAAGCGTGGAAGGGCGCTTCGACCTCCGCGATCATCCGCCAAAAACCCCCTGTCTGAGTTAAGTCCCGAGGGGGCGGCGTTTGCGCGGCCCAAAAATCCACTTCAATTGGTCTTCTTTGCCCAGTGAGCATTCATCGTTGGGCATAACATCGTTGGATAAAACCAATGAAGTAGAGGACAA
>JASGXE010017351.1:0-10747 GCA_030068105.1 Sinentomon sp. SZTP_YWyxl
CCACCGAGTCCTACCGATAACTATGAAAGTCAGAAAAGCAACATTATCCAAGTCGGGGGCCAGAGCCGGTACAGATGCATGGGAACCCCTGCGGAGTTTGTTATAACGCCAGAATTTGTTAATATTTATTTGGCCACTTTCAATGTTGTCAAAAAAGGAATGAAGCGCTTGATATTTTAATCCAGAATACCGCAAAAGGGACGATTTATACTCGAGACGATTTACAGATGAGTGTTTTCTCTTTTTGAACAGATGCCTCATATGCCTCTTTTGGAGTGTTAGGTATTTGTCTTCAAGGGCAATTCACAGATTTTTGTTTAATTAAGACTTTCGTTGGCACAAACTTCGCCCTGGTCTCATTTATACTATTTCCACAAATTTCGACCAGATCAAATCAACATTGGCACATGTGCCCGAACAAGAATTTTCCCGGAATGCGTCAAATTGCATCAATAAAAAGTCTGACATGGCTTCCAAATTTGTTTTCTCAATGAGGAAGACACGACTGGACGATTTTTCGACCCGAGATGCCTTAAGATTTATGTGAAGCAGGGCCACTGAATGAGCAAGGGCCACATCCAAAATTTTATCTCACGATTTGGGCCAGGAACATATTTCCTCAGTCATAATCTCTGTGCAAGCGACAGGCTCTCATATTAAAATTGACTCCATATGCAGGATTGGGAGTCACAGAGTTAGTGCGCCAATCTATATCCGGTAAATTTAAATCACCCATTATGAGCAATGGGATGTCTGAATTCTCAAGAAGTTTAAACTTAACTAAGCAGGCATCAATAGCATTGAAAAACCCGACATCTACAGCGGGTGGTCTATAAAGAGCAAGAAGTAAAAAATGAAAACAAGGTTTAAAAATTGACACTTTACAAATAAGGAATTCATATTGTGGGTCGCTATGGAGAAGAGTGCAACCATAATTAGAATCAACACAGACAAATATCCCGCCACCTCTTTTTGACACCCTGTCTCTTCTTAACACCGTGTAATTTTCTGGAAAATACTCTCTATCCCCAATTTCACTGGTAAGCCACGTCTCACAATTATGATCTGTGGAGTTTGAGCTTCCACTAAGGATTCAAAAAGAAAAGCTTTATTCTTGATACTCCGGAAGTTGGTCATTAAAACCTTCAGGCCACCGAAATATTTCCCTTCCGCAGAGCGACCCATAATAACAGAAGGCCCATTCCAAACAGGAGTGGGCTGGTTGACAAATTGGCTATGTGAAGGTTCACATAAAGCTTCAGAGGGCAGGTCAAGGGCAGACACATTACCCCTGGACTCCTCATGTACAACCCCACTTGACTTAAGAGGGCTCAGAATGTGAGATGCTGCAGGAAAGTCCACGCGAGTGCGATTAAAGGAAGTTAAGAAATAATTATGAGACGCCAAACGACAGGTTTTAGCAGATTTATGACAAACCAAACTGCGTGATCCCACATTCCACTCTGCTAAAGTGCGGTGACTTTGAAAAAACTCAGCATTCAGTGATGCTTCAAACAAAGCTATAGATGAGTGAACGTAACACTTCCTTCCAATGTCAGTGGGAGACACGCAACAAGAATTCTCGAATTCGCAGGTGCCCACTGGAGCACTGGAGTTCCAACTTTCACAAAAGGAAAAACAGAGGGGTGAGCCCAGATGCAAAGAAAGAAAACTGGCGGCATCTTTGACTGAGGACGACCTGCTGAGTTATTCATGTTCCCACCCCCATTTTGAGCAGAGGAGGGTGACAAAAAACCAAGATGTTTCCAGTTTGAGTTCCATGCCAGTGGATGCAACAGTACACGTATATACGTTATGTGCCCCGAATCAGATTACTAAAATGCGCGTTTGCGACAAAACTGCCTTTTTAATTTCTATTATCACGTCAATTTTCAATTCAAATTTCCATTCAAATTCAAGTCAAGTCAAAAATTCAAGTCAAAATTCAATTCTTAGATCGCGAAATGTGACTGAGACGTTTTTTACGTTGGAACAGTAACTTCGTAGTTGGGGCAATTAATTGACGGAGAAACACCCGCTCTGGAGAATCCGGCATGAGTAAACGCAGCGGCTGTTTCGCCAGTTGTCAGTCAGCGAGTGGTGTCATTATCGTCCATTACTTGATGCAAAAATTCCACAGCAATAATTAAACACTATATGAGTTTTCAATTTATTCCTTTGGCATGGTCAGAATTCCTATATTTTGTTCCCAGTTTTCGCAGCAAAGATTGACAAACATTCCGCTTACCTCTTTGGATCGAAATGACCGAGGCTTGGGTCTTTTCACCTGAATGAAAGTTCCGGGCTTTGACGGCAAATATTTTCCAGTTGTGCAATTAAAATAATAAAATAAGTAAACACGATAATAGACATTCCTGGAAACTTCGCATGGAAACAAGATAACTCTGATTTTCACATAAAACTTAAAACTTTCACTTGTTTTGCCTTTTCACTTTAAGAAATCAGGACACTAACTTTATTGTTCATTTCTTTTTTTCCTTTTGTTGGCAACTTGCCCTAGGTGCCTTAGGGCCAACTTGCCCTTGGGCTGTTGCTAAATTATGCTGTGAAGTTTTGCGCCATAAACTATGATATAGCCAATTATACTGATGTGCGCTGGGACTTGCTCCTGCTTCTTTGCTTCAACTAACTTCTTGTATCCATTGGCTGCACTCCATTGAATCCTTACATGTTCTGCATGAGACCTTCTTCTGCCTTGCTGACTGCATTCTGCAATTCTTCTTCCTGCTGCTGCATGTTGTGAATTGCCCAGTTTCAACTTTTTTTCTTTGTTTTGTTAATTTCACAGTTTGAAAAATGAATGTTCTATTATTTTGGAGGGAAAAAATTCGAAAAAAAATATTTGCTTAAAAATCTAAAAAAATTAAAAATACTTTTACATACTGACAAGAAATATTGTTGAATTCTCATAAGCAGTTGCCAGGTATGTCTATGATTGTGCTTAGTGATTTGATCAGGGAAACGAAACACTCTCTTTACTCTCAGAAGTTCTAAGTCCACGCTCCCATTATTGTTTCTGTGTAGAATACGTTAAGCGATGGATGCGTGTAACGTCACATTTCCTATACGTGTCAGGGCCTTAGCATTGCATTCGTTGTTTGTACTGAAATGTGCATTTTTCTATAGCTTCAATTAGTGCAGCAGTACAATCGAAAAGTCAAGGAAGTTCGGGTAAGAAAACTTTCAGCATTATCTGAGTCTATATTTCTGGGAATTCGGCGAGTTGAACCTGAACCAACATATACACAGAGTGATTCACAAAAAACACCAGTTTCAAATAAAGAGTTTTGAACAGTTTATTCCCCATATCGAGAATAGTCGCACGTATAAGACCAAAGCACGGTGAAAAAGCACATTTTTGCGGGTCTGCTTCATCTGCTCGTCGTGGTCGAGGAACAGTTCACGAGTAGAAGGCTTTCCGCAAATTTTGGCATTGTGCTACTTGTTAATCTTCTGTATAAAAGGAGCATTTATTGTTGGGAGTGATGGCCATAATTTTCATTTTCACGTGTTTTCGCAGAAAATGGCTCACAATCATATTTCTGCGGAAACGATCAACACTTTGACGTTATTGGTCTTCCATCCACCGCGAAACTGAAGACAAATGCACTCATCAAATCAAAACCAATGAAAAGTCTCATACTGCAGGCGTACACAGTGTTCTTGTGGGCACAGATGCCCAGGACACACGCCCGTCAACGTCCACACTTCATTACAGACTGAGTGATTGAGCGAGAGCGGAAATAAGGCGCTGGGGTTGTGAGAAACAGAACATAAATGAGTGGAGAAAGTCTGAATTTGAAGTGACTGGTTTCAAATTCGCGGCGAGTCATTGTACGAGTAAACCAGTGGGTAACTCTGGACTTTTTAAGCAGCACGTTTTGTCCTTTACTTCACGGGAACCTTTTTATTCATTTCCCTAAGAAAACGTTGGGCGTAAAACATGCAGCTATTGTTGCAACCGACCACAAAAAACCGCTTATGATTCAAATGCTCCAACGAAGACTCGGGCAGCAACCAAAACACCAGAATCTCCAGACAGAATCTCCAATCGTCATATGGCCCACTGGTTTTTCACGAGGTGGAAAATGTCAAAAGTCGCAACCTTAAGCATTCGTACCAAACATATCATTCGGTTGCTCCTCGTTGAGAATCAGTCGGTGCAATGAATTTACAGCTCTCGTGTGACATCTGGGTGCGGTAAGACTGCATCTGATGGTCAAGAGCATCCGAATTTTCTGACGATGAGAATCGGGTACCTACTGTCAAGGAGAGTTGCAGCCAGTGTGAATTACGGGGAAGAGACAGTTGAGCGGATTTCTTACACGATTGTAAATTCTCCAGAGATAATGGAAAGTTTTCTCTGATTTTCAACTTTATTTCCAGGAATGAATTGAGGTGAAACTTTTGCAGAGAAGTCGCTTCCCGCAATGTGATTAATCGTCAATCATATGTCAGAGCTTACAATAGGGGATCTGCATCGGAATAGAATTTGAAAAGCATGTCCACATTGCAAGTATAGACTGAAAACGCATGATGCGACTCACATTTTGATCAATACGAGTATTTTAATCGAGCTGTCATTTTTTAATTTGAAGCGATTGACTTTCGATTTGCAATAATCGCAGGTACGAAGATTGCAAAGAATGCTCAGGTATCATCTGCAAGTACGGGACCTTCAGGTAAGGTTTTCTATCAGTTTTGTCTCCTTTAAAACTGAAGAAACCGCCATGCCATTCTCTTATGAAAGGGACCGTCCCGAACATATGACCAATATTTCGAGATGTATGTAACTAATTAGGCCTCCCCGATTCGTCAAAGGAATGCACAAAGTAATAAACGGAATTGTTCAATCATAACTCATGTGCAAGAGATGCAGAATGCACAGAAGATTTCATCGAAAGCTCAACAAAACATACTCCAAAACTGGCATCTCACTAATACCGAACCCAAGGGGACTCTAAACACTCAACGTCAGAATTTCGAGATTGCCGGATGTTGCAGATTTGAAGATTGTCTGTCATAACCAAAAATTTGCACCACAGGGAAAACTAAAATAATGATCAGGGAAAGGTGTGTGTTAATTTCCAGATTATGAAATGCTAATCTCAGATATCGTATTAGCCGATGACCGAGCTTCTCAAAATTTCATCCCAAGATCTCCCATCTTGTCATCTATATGCCAACACTGTTGGTTTGTTGAAGTAATTGTCCAAAAAGTAGCGACAACAGAACAGAAGATATGAATGAATTTTCTTGCAGAAATGAGATTTCAAGAGGTTCGGCCATCGGCCAAGAAATATCAAACAAGAGACATCGGACCAGTCTCCAGGGATGCCATTGAAATGCCTTGTATTTCCAGATGATTGGCCGCTACCAAACGTTTTTTAATTTCCAGAGTATTCCATTAGGAAATAATACGGGTTCCTACACGGTCACTTTTGTTATTCCGTTACAAATATGGTGATCCTAACGAAACTACGCTGGGGGACAATACAGAAACGGGTCAACCGAGATTGTCCCCAACCGGTACAATCCAGAACTCAAGTTATGGATAATCTCGGTTAGGGGCAATCGAGAACCTCGGAATGAAATCTCGAACAAGTTATGAAAGGAGGTCGTTTCGTTGGAACTTCCCGCCAGACATGTTTTTCTAAACGATCCCGGTTTATTGCAACTGGCAATCTACTCTTCTCTGAAATATAACTCTTTTTTACTAACATAGGTCCATATAACAATAGAGGAGGATCAGTTTCTTCACAGAAGAGTAGTTAAGCACTTCAGGTAATTTCCGTATATTTACATGGGGATAGTCTGAGCATAAAATGTTAACATTAATAAAAGTTGATCCTAAGATAAAACTCCAACAAATTGAATCTTTGAGTAGCAATTTCATTTGTAAACTATCGTTCATATTTGCAAATTTAATGAAAATATCCGGAAAAAATGAAGCAAATATCATAAAAACGGAAAAAGACGAAAAGATTCGAAAAATATACGTGAAAGCAATAAGATAATTATTGATGTAGCGCCGTGCGGGAGCCCTTGTCCGATTGATATGGGACAATGACAATAAAATCAATTTCTCACATGCAACTGTCAGGGTAGCAAAATTCAACACGGAAAAATTTTTGCTGTGGAAGAAAATCTGCCGGAGCTGAATGCCTTAGTTAATTTGAGTCCATGGGAGATTATTCCAGACGCGAAGTGTTGTCAGGAAAAAAGAATCGTTGCAAACATTGAATTTAATTCTGGATAGCGTGTAATCGAAAGAATGCGACATGAAGTGACTGAATTGAATTGAATTTAATTGAACTGAATTGAATTGAACTTTAACTATTTTCAGTGTACTACCATAATGTATCGTACATAGAATAACAATGGAAAGGTGAACTAACATTAAACAACGGCCCGGAGAGAATTTTGTTCTTTGACTGCGGTTCCAAGAAATTAAAATTTGTCCACATCTTTTTCGAATGACTACTGACCAACTTCATGCAAGTGATACTATCGATCAGAGAAGGGACAGAATGTGCTCGTACGCATTTCACCCGAAAAAGTCATGGAGCCCCCAGGACCTTTTATGGGTTAAACATCTATTCACAGCTGAAATCATTTGATTGCATGGCAATGTCTCAAAACCTCTGAAGTTGTTTTTGCCGATTTTAATTAACGCTACCCGATTCATCAAAGGGGAAAGAAATAAACGGAATTGCTCAACCATAACTCATGTGCGGGCGTTTCAGAACTCCGTAAAACATCCCAAGCGCAAAAGGCATGATTTTCCTGTCAAGCCATGTGCCTGTCTCTTGGCCCACCGCGGGTTTAACTGCCTGCGATGTGGTTGGAACTCGGTTTGGAGTTCTGTAACCCGCTATCATTTCGCAGAATGCACAGAGATTTCATCGATAGCTCAACAAAACATACTGCAACACTGGCATCTCACTAATACCGAACCCAAGAGTACTTTAAACACACAACGTCAGATTTTCGAGATTGCCGGATGTTGCAGATTTGAAGATTGTCTGTCATAACTAAAAATTTGCACCACAGGGAAAACTAAAATATTGACCAGGGAAAGGTGTGTGTTTATTTCCAGATTGCGATAGGCTAATCTCAGATGTATTAGCCGATGATCGAGCTTCTCAAAATTTCATCCCAAGATCTCCCATCTTCTAATCTATAAGCTAACACTGTTGGTTTGTTGAAGTAATTGTTCAAAAAAGTAGCGACAACACGAAAGAAGATATGAATGAATTTTCGTCCAGAAATGAGATTTCAAGAGGTGCGGCCATCGTCTAAGAAATATCAAACATTAGACACCGGACCAGTCTCCAAGGATGCTATAGAAAAGCCGTATATTTCCAGATGATTGGCCGCTACCAAACCTTTTTAAACTTCCAGAGTATTCCATTAGAAAAAATACGAGTTCGTAGACGGTCACATTTGTTATTCCGTTACAAATATGGTGATCCTAGCATAACTGCGCGGGGTGACAATACAGAAACGGGTCAACCGAGATTGTCCCCAACCGGGACAATCCAGAACTCAAGTTCTGAGTTTCCTGGTTGCGTTTTTACAAACCCTGCCTCGACTTTAGATGGCAGAGAGCGTTTTTTGCAAGAATTCTCGATTGGGGCCTTGTACTCACAATAAAAAAATAGTTTTTTTGTTACCTAAAGCTATCTGAACCTGACTAAACCTGTCCCCTCTCGAAAAAAAAAAACAATTGCTCGCCGTGGGCCCGGCATGCCATCTAAAGTTGCGGCAGGGTTTATAAACTGGCGTCTCGTCCCGGTTGGGGGCAATAGAGAAGCTCGGAACCAAATGTCTAACCAGTTTATGGAAGGAGGTCGTTTCGATGGACTTTCCACCGGACACAGGTTTTTCTAAACTATCCCGGTTTAATACAACTGGCAATGCACTCTTCTGTCAAATATAACTGTCTTATTTTTTACTAATTCATAGGATCATTTATCAATAGGAAAGGATCAGTTTCTTCACAGATGAGTAGTGCAAGCACTTCAGGTATACGTCTATTACGATATTTATTTCGGGATATACTGGGTGACCCAGAAGTAACGCAAAAAAATTCCTTGTGCCGTGGTATGGAGTGCGATTTCGTGCCGAATTACTATTCTTGCATCAAAATGTCCTGTCTTTCTGCTGTTGCAGGTTTCTATCTTCCTTCTTCCTACATTTATACACTTTTGCTGGTTGTTTAAAGCATCTGTTGGTCTTTCTGCAATGCCGGCAGTTTTTTCCATTCCTGAAAGTATGGAGCTAATCTGTTTGCGAGGACACAACGACCGCTCCTTGCAAGAGGTGCAAGATCTGTTTGCTGCACGTCACCCTGGTCGGCCGACCGCTTCTCTGTCGACCATTGAACGCTTGGCAGACAAGTTCGCGGAGACCGGGGGAGTAAGAATGATGCTGCCAAATCAGGACGGCCTCGTGCCTCGTTCTGACCTCCGAGGAAAATACCCCTGCCGAAATGGAGCATATCGAAGCTCACCCAAGATCTTCGGCTAGCCAATGAGGATGGCTCAGGATGTTGGTCTCAGGAGAAAGACAACCTTCAAAGAATCGTCAAGGAGCAGGGCTATCACCCTTACAAGCCGGTAGATATTCAGAAGCTTTTGCCAGACGACAGGCCGAGAAGATTGAACTTTTGTCGGTGAATGTTGGCTGAAAATGAGGCAAAGCCAACATTTTTGGAGACCTAAAACTGACCAGAACCCCCTCGATTTTCCGTGGGGAACCATCAAAGATAGAATCTACTCAAACGAGCCCGCGACCGCACCCAACTAAGGGAGAACATCCATTGCAGAGTATGCTTGATATCACAGAACAGCAATTCATCAACATCTGGAATTACTGTTCCCGGTTGGAGCGATGTGTGGCGCACGAGGGTGATACTTTGCCGGTGTAGTGAACACCACATGGTGACTGACCTGTTTACGTAACATCGATCTGTCAATTGCGGAAGAATACCACCAAAATACTAAGCCAAAGTTCATAGACGTTTTTGCGTTACTTCTGGGTCACCCAGTATATTTCTGTGCATATATGTTTACATTTATGAAACTTGATCCTTAGAGATAAAACTGCAACATATGGAATCTTTGAGTTGCAATTTTCATTTAAAAATTGCGTTCATATTTGCAAATTTAATGCACATATCGGGAAAAAATGACGCGTATAACACAAAAGCGGAAAATTACGAAAAGATTCGAAATATATAATATGTGAAAGCAATGAGATAATTTTTGATGTAGCGCCGTACAGGAGCGCTCGTTCGATTGATGTGGGACAATGACAAAATCAATTTCTCACATGCAACTGTGAGGGTAGCACAAAAATCATCACGGTTAATTTAATGGTGGAAGAAAATCTGGTGGAGCCGGGTTTCGGAAATGTTTAAGTAATTTGAATCCGTGGCAGGTTATTCCAGTAGCGAAGTGAAATTGAATTCTATTCTGGGTAGCGTGTATTCGAAATATTGCGACGCAAAACAATAGAATTGATTTGAATTTTTTCTTAAAATGGAAAAGGGAGCGAACATAAAGAACGGCTGAGAGTGGAGGAGAATTCATTCTTTGACTTATCTTCCAAGAAAATGAAATTTGCCCACAGCATGATCTCAGGCGAGTGATAGTGGCGAGCATAAGGATGGGAATGTGCTATGGTTCGCATTTCACCCGAAAGACATGAGTATAATCAATGGTCTCATTTACAAAAACGCGCCATTTCTGGACAAAGTGGGAACACATCAACTGCAAAGGCGTCTGAAGAAGTGGCACAATGCTCGATACGGCGAAATCATTTTTAACCTTTTAGTCGTCTCCGCCTTTTTGCAGACTGATCTCCTCTATGATGCCATATGGCATCACAAATTTGCAAGTCTCTATACTTCTGCAGCCTCAAATTCAATTTTTGAAGTGTTTGGGACAACTCGTTTGAAGGCTTTTTTTACTTCCGATGACAGGTAAAATGCAAAGACCTGTACAAAGTCTTCATTCCACGAATCGAAGTTGTACAACCGAAATCGTAAAAAATTATGAGAGGCGGTCTCCTTTGTCGGCATGTTAAAGGGAAGCCACCCTGTCAGTCAAGGCGCGAATTGCCGACTATCCATCTTTATACTTCGGCCAACGACTTCCCAGAAATCCAATTGAAAATGTCATCAGATGCGGTCTGGCGGCGCCGGCAAAGGATTGAAAAAAAAAGTTTTCGAGATAAACGCATATTTATGTATTGATATTATTAATGTTTCCTATGTTGGCATGCCCTCGGTTTTTGACTTTGAACTTTTCCCGCCATTTTTTCATGGCCCCTGTATCTCGAGTGGGGATTTCTAAACTGCCATTTTTGAGAAACCGGATTCCACCCTTTGGGTGGAATCCGGCCTATTTTTTCGATATCTCCAGCCGCCCGGCAGGTCTTGGAGTGACATGCCCCCAGGCGAAATTTGGCCTAAGACACTTTTTCCCGCTCAAATATCGATCCTTTATGATGCCAAATGGCATCATAGACAGGACCAACCATTTCGGAGCAGCAGGCGACCAAAAAACAGCAAAATTCACTCCAGACAAACCCGCTGTTCGCAGGTCAATTTGACAGGGTTATAGTTGACACTCAACAATACAATTTGGTGGCGTTTTCGCCAAGATGTCAAAGTGGGGTGTCATTAAAAAACGATCTTTTTTACATAACACAGAAGAAC
>JASGXE010017352.1:0-10470 GCA_030068105.1 Sinentomon sp. SZTP_YWyxl
ATCTGGGGATTCGTCCCGAGACCCCTTGACAGGGGTTCTGCCCCTTGGAACCCAGCGGGGGCTCCACCCCATAACCCTTGCCCCCCCCTAGGCGTTGTTTTACAATTTAACCACTGCCCAGCGAGCCGTGTCCCCTGGATATAATCGTTTTGAAGTCAGGAAAGAAGTTCAAATGCATCACCATTCATTTCCTTCATTGTGGTTCAGTGCAGTGGAGGAAACAAAATTTTGAATCTTGAATAACTGAATCTGAGGTTGACATGATGAAGTGAGCACCGTCTCACAGCCTGCCGACCAATGGATCGGCGTTAAATGCTGGTTATGCATAAAAAAGCATCGTTGAGTGCAGCACATTTTTTTTCCAATCCACTTCCGCATGCGCGTCTCTGATTGGCTGTTGGGAATTCCAGCCAATTTCAACATCCAAATTTCAAAACCTAACTTAACCAAACCTAACCTGACCTAACCTGACCTAACCCAACCTTATTGCAGCCCCAGAAAGAGTTGCGAAGCGGTGGCAAACATGCCAAATGGCAAAAAACGGTGGCAATGCAAAAATCCCAAAATTGATGACGTCACAATTTGAGACGTCGTGATTGGCTGCTGCGAGCTCCTGGTCCGCGGAAGTGGATTGGAAAAAAAAATTATGCTTGAGTGCAGCTCTTGACGCGATTGCAATTGTGTTATTCTTTGTTCGTGTCGTGTCAACAGCAAATTGCACATTTGAAAAGCCAACAACATTTGTTGTCTGATTTCGCATTGTCAATCTGTTGTAAGCAAATGGAGATTGTGAGGAAAAAATGCTCAATTTTTTCAAAAAAATTGAGCATTCTGAGCACCATTTTAAGTTCCATTTTTTCAAAATTTCTTCCCTTTGGGGAGGGGGACACCCCTCCCCGAACCCCTCCCCCGGCGTTGCGCTTCGCGCAATTTCCCAATTTCCAGGGAAAATTGGAAATTTCCCAGGAAAATTGGGAAATTTCTCGGGAAAATTCGGAATTTTCCCAATTTTCCCGGGAATATTCCCAATTTTACCGGGAAAATTTCCAATTTTTCTGGGAAAATTGGGAAATTTCCAGGAAAATTTGAAATATTCCTGGAAAAATGATGTGGATATTTCCTGCGTAAGTTGGGAAATTTACAGAACAAATCCAATATATTTTGCTGCTAGGACAGCGGGATGGTGATGTCGGAGGGATGACAGTGGCTTCGCCTGTGATAGTAGCCACTGATAATTAATGGTGCCAGTGACTGATAATACTCGCACATACATATATTACATATACAGGGTTTCCCAAAAGTCACTTGACAACCCCAGAAAAGTGCATTGCAGTTTTGAAGAAAACTCTGGAAGTATATGCAGAAAACTAGGTACCTACACATGCAGAGCAGATAGATGCGGAATCAACAGCATGAAGTTCGAAACATCTGTAAACAGATGGAAACGGGAAATGCCGAAGCATGGGTGGGTATCTAGACTGCGGAATCGACAGAAGTGGGGAACAAACTATTGCAGCTGTGGAATAGACAGTTGGATGGAAGTGTAGAACTCAAGACGCACATAACAGTTGCGATATCTAAGTTTCGAAGTGCCGAACATGAAAACCTGTCGATCAGAGTAAATCTGATACCTGAACATTTGAAATCTAGATACCCACACTTTTTGATTTTATTCGTATTTATACACCATGTTCCACACTTCCAACTGTCAGTTCTGCATGTGAACTGTGAACCTATCTTCCTTTTTCATGTTCCAAACCACAAACGATTGGTTCTGCAAGTGTAAAGGTGTGCGATATCCCGGTGCAATAGGGCTACTAAATGTTCCAATCGATGCCACAAAATAGCAATTGCACACTCTTGGTGCACGATTGCGATGTTGTTCCAGAAATTGTGATTCCAAAAAACAGTTCCGATTCTGGAATATTGCGCTTCTCATCCCAGCGCTCTCGATTCTGATTCCAGGTGCTTAGATTCCAATTCCAGGAATGCTCGATTCTGATTCTGACACTCCTGTTTTCATTAGGGGTTTGCAGAATCGGAATCGCGCTCCTATTCGTGTAGGATAATCAGAATAAGATTTTTGGGAATCGCCATGGAAGCATCCGAATCAGAATCAAGTTTTGGAATCAGAATGGGAATTGAGTAGGGGCGTGCGATTCCGATATCGAGGAATCATACAATCGATTTTTTTGGAATCGGAATAGAGTTTTTGGATAGGGGTGTGCGAATCCGAATCCTGATTCGGATTCGAGCTCGAATCGGAATCCGGGATTCGAATTCGAAAAAAATCGAAACCGAATCCTGGCATTGGATTCGGATTCGAAAAAATTTCAAACCGAATCCTTGTCCTGGATTCGGATTCGAAAAAAATGGAAGTCGAATCCTGCCCCGGATTCGGATTCGAGAAGTCGAATCCGCACTGGATTCGGATTCGAGCGACTCGAATGCGAATCCGAGCGAGGGGACGCAGAAATGTCAACAAAAGAAATGTCAACAAGTGGAAAATAAAACAAAAAATCGAACGATGGCAAGCATCGGAAAAGTCAACGACTGGAAATGGCAGCAAGTGGAAATTGCAACAGTCGCCAATTGCAACATGGGAAATGTCGTTGATGCGAAATGTCAACAAGTGGAAATGTCGGAAACAGGAATTTGCAGCAATTGGAAAAGCGCGCAGGCAGAAAAGTCAACAACACGAAATGTCGCCAAGCGGAATGTGCGACATCGGAAAATCAAACAAGAAGAAATGGCAGCAAAAGGAAATGGCAACGTTTGAAAAGTCACATCATTGAAATGCGTGCAATTGGAAAAAATGAAAATAAATGTGGCAACTTTTGATTGAGGTCATAGAAAACATTACGCGAAGTTGAACTGAGTCATTTGTGATAGGCGAAAAATCATTTGTGATTGGAAAATGTGACCAGAAATTGGGACATTTTGCGACTGACACTTTTGAACGGAAGCGTTTACGATTTTTTGCTCAGCGGATTTGTTTGTTCTCGTCCGGACGAGTTTCTTCTCGGAACGAGTTTATTTTCGTCCGGACGACTTTATTCTCGCCCGGACAAGTTTATTCTCGTCCGAGCGACTCTTCTCGTCCGGACGACTTTATTCATGTTCGGATGAGTTTATTCTCGTCCGGATGAGCTTATTCTCGTCTGGACGAGTTTATTCTCGTCCGGACGAGTTTATTCTCGTCTGGACGAGGTTATCTCATCCGGATGAGTTTATTCTCGTCCGGACGAGTATATTCTTGTCTGAACAACTTTTCTCGTCCGGACGACTTATTTATTCTCGTTCGGATGAGTTTATTCTCGTCCGGATGAGTTTATTCTCGTCCGGACGAGTGTATTTTCGTCTACACGAGATTATTCTCATCTGGATGAGTTTTGTTCTCGTCCGGATGATGAACAACTGTCGCGTTGGCAGCGATGCAAGATGAACTTGTGCGAGGACGAAACGAATGTCATCACCAAAAGTGCGCACTTTTCTTTTGCGATTGGATGGCAAAATGGTCATTTGGTTTTGAACTGACGCCCCAGAAACGGGGCACGCCACGCCTACCATTTCAAGGAGTCTCAAACCTACTAAAATTGAAACTTGTGAAAGCAGTAGAACACCAGATTATGCATAATCAGGGTAACAATTCCAAAGACCTGCCCTTCACAGCATCCACCGCATCTTCTCACCGCATCTCGGAATCTGCCCTACCGCATCCACCGCATCTAAAAATTAAAGATTTTTCATATTTCCGACAGAATGGGATGTGGTGGGAAAAGGTTTGTCGAGGTTTCGCAGGTCAGGTTTGGTTGGTTGATTGATAGAGGTTAGATTCGGACCTCTTCCACCTCGACTCGGGTCGGTACCTTTTTTTCTTTTTAGGGACCCATAGCGCCTAGCGGGAAGGCGAGCTATAGGTCAGTTCCAAGGATTCTTCCACCGGGGTTTTCGGGGGTCAGGTTTTTCGATTTAAGGGTTGTTCTTCGCCGATTTCGGACTCCTTTGACATTTTTGGGTTATTCCCCCTCTTGTAAAGCCCCTAACCTCTAACCTAACCCAGCCTATAAAATGTGAGAAAAAGGAAAACCAAAAAAGTTCGAGATGCGGTGGGATCGACCAGCTGTCATTCGAGAATAAACTCATCCGGACGAGGATAAAGTCGTCCGAACGCGAATCATCATCATCATCATCATCAACCGCCATCTGAGCTGACAGCCATACGGCCGGTGGCTCGGCGAGGAGGGCCACTCTGGCTGACAGCCATTGCCTCAACCATTTTACCTCAACCTGTCGGCCATTGTCCGACTCTCAACACAATAACATTAACATAACACTCACAACTTGTGACACACGCACAACTTGTGACACACTCTCTGCCACAAGTGCAGAAAACTTTGCTAATATCTATCTTGTCTTATCTAACTATCTATATGTATCTAATTTTTTTTTTGTTTTAGCATGCAGTCATGCACAAAAGGTTAAACGTTCAGGAAAAGTCAAAACTGCATCCGAGCCTGAAATGGACAAAAGAAAATAAAACCTGAAATGACAAAAATAAAACAAAATTAAACCTGAAATGAAGAATCTACCCCCAAATTTGCCTTCCGGGAATCCAATTTTTAAAACTTTTTATGATTCGGTCTGCGCTCATACAACCCTAGGGCGCAAAATTTTAATTTGTGGGGATGTTAATGCCCCCAGCTTTTTCGCTCCTGTTATTAACCCACATGCCAACCCCTTGCCTTTTGGCGGAAACGACAAATGCATAGAGGAAGTTATTATCATGTTAAATTTTAAACAGTTGGTCGACAAACCTACTAGAATTACCCCAGCTACATGCTCCCTTTTGGATGTAGTCATGACTAATTTCGAGTGCGAACCCTACAAAATCGCCGTTGTACCAGGATTATCAGATCACGAAATGGTTTTGTTCACCACTCAACGTAAACATAAGCCCACAAACACGACTCGAAAAACAATCAAAACCTTCACTGACTACTCTGCAGTCGACTGGCCAACAATCAATAATGTCCTTCTCACGAATCCTTTATTTCAAGCTGACTGTATGCGCAACCGTACGGTCAACGACAATTGGCTAACAATAAAAAACACCCTTTTGGCCATTAAAAGATCAATTCCAGTCAAAAAAGTAAAAAGCTCTCCTGCTTTCCCTTGGGTCAACTATAAGTTGAGCAAACTATTTGCCAAGAAGAGACGCGCGCACTCGAAGTGGAAACGAAGTGGATCCGCTGTCCATCAAACCTCATATATGAGTTTACAAGCGCAATGTTTCGATTTAAATTCTAAACTTTTCTTTTCCTTCATTGACACCACCTTGGACAGCAAGTACAATAGAAAATTTTGGCGCTATCTGAAATCCCTAAAAGGCTGTGGAGACATACCGCCTTTAATCACGCCGCAGGGTACTGTGACAAGTGAACCTGGCGAAGCAGCTGATGTCTTGAACAGCTATTTTTCCAGTGTGTACTCGTCGCCATCATCTCACTCAGCCGTGAACGTCATCCCTTCTCATGTTCCCCAGGACCTGCCCGATGAACTCCCACCAGCAGTTGGAAATTTTGGAATCCGCAAACTTCTGCTCAAGATTAACCCCAAGAAAGCACCAGGTCCTGACGGTCTTTCTGGCCTTCTTCTGAAATCTCTCGCTCTCGCACTTGGTCCAACTCTTGCAACGCTTTTTTCCCAAATTTTGTCAACAGGCAATCTGCCTGCAGATTGGAAAAAGGCTCTCATAATTCCCATCAAGAAAAAGGACTTGCCTGCTAATCGTCCCGATAGTTACCGACTTACCGGCCTATCTCTCTTACTTGCATATGCTCCAAGTTGTTCGAAAAAGTTGTGTTATCCATCATTACCACATTTATGCAGGATAAAAAAATCCTCCACCCCAACCAGTTTGGATTTCGCAGTAAAATGTCTTGTGAGACCCAAGTACTCCTCCTTACCGATGAAATAGCTCGGAATCTAGATCTTGGTACTGACACCCACGCTATTTTCTTAGACTTTGAAAAAGCTTTTGACCTAGTTCCCCATGATAAGCTTCTCAGTAAAATGAAAAATTTGGGATTTCCAACATTTATTTTGTCGCTAGTCTCCAGCTTCTTGTCCCATAGGACTCAAACGGTGTCTGTGAGTGGCCACACTTCTCTTGAATCACCAGTGACGTCTGGGGTTCCTCAGGGAAGTGTCCTGGGGCCTCAGCTTTTTCTGATATACATTAATGACATTGCGGAAAAAATCAGTTCTAGCATTCGCTTGTTTGCTGATGATGTCATTATCTACAGGACAGTCTCCAATCCAAATGATTCGCGCCTATTGCAATCCGACCTCAACCAGGTATCCGTCTGGTGTGACGCCTGGGGTATGCGCGTTAACCCTACGAAAACGAAAGCCATGGTTTTTTCCAAGCGAAGGACTGCTCAGTGCAGTGGGGCAAGTTACACTATCGCGGACCACCCTATTCAAAATGTCAAATTCTTTAAATACTTGGGGGTTACAATTTCAAATGACCTATCATGGAAAGAACACATCAACTCCTTGACAGCTAAGGCTAATAAAACTTTGGCATTCGTTTTCAGGAATCTTCGTTATTCTTCTGTAGAAGCGAAACTGAAGGCTTATTCAGCGCTAGTTTTGCCAGTGTTGGAGTATGCTAGCGCAGTTTGGGATCCATCCACTCAGGATCTAATTTCCAAAGTTGAGATGATACAACGGAGGGCTGCCCGTCAAATTACTGGTCGTTTTTCCAGAGACATAAGTGTCACTAGCTTGTTAAAAGATTTAGGACTCCCATCCTTGGCAAATAGAAGGAAATCCCGCAGGCTCCAATTGTTTAGTGAAATGGTTACAAACTCCCTAAATTTTAGTTTACCCACGTGCTATGAACTCAAACCTATACAGCGTAGAACAGACAATGGTCTAACTTTTACTGCTCCCTTCTTTAAGACCAACTTAGCTTTTAATTCTTATTTCCCTCGAACGATAAGGGATTGGAATAACCTCCCTGGCACAGCAAATATAATATCCCGCTCACGTGCTCTCCGTGGCGTCACACCAAAAACCTCGCCATTGATTTCTTGAATTTTGTCTCCTTTTCTGTGTGGCTTGGTATGATTGCTATTGAGTCGTTTTCTTGTCGCACAATGCCTTTGATTTCTCGATTTCTTTTTTTCTTTTGTGTGCTCTCTTTGACTAGGATTGCTTTGTAAATCGTCTTCCTGCCACCCAAAACCTTGGTGGCAGTCTTTGTGATTAATAATAATTATTATAATTATAAGAATAAATTAAGACCGAAAAGAAACGAAAAGAAGATGAGATCTAAAAAAGCAGAATGGTTAACCTTCGAGTGTATAGAACAGTCAAAGTTTCATAATGTATGAAAATCGTTGCGAAAAGCAGGCAAATGAAGTGAAACGTAGAAGTAAACGATAGGAATGAACTCCTGGGAATTTGTTAAATCAATGAATCAATCTGCTCGAATGACAAAATGAAAGCAATAAACAACGCCTTAACATGTATACATGTTCTTTTGAAACCAAGCCTTGGATGATGCTTTACCGGAATGGAATAATTCACTCATTAAGTCCCGAGGCAGAGAATTCCAGTCACGGATAGTGCGAGGAATAAAAGAATAATGGCATACATCCTTGTTACAGCTTATTTGCTGGATTTTCATTCTATGGTCCCATCGAGAACTATAATTTGGAGGCTGTATAGAAGATCTCAAGTCAGTTACTCTTCCGGACGAGATTAAAGTAGTCCGGACGAGAATAAAGTTGTCCGGACGAGAATAAACTCGTCCGGAAGAGAATAAACTCGCCCGGATGAGAATAAACTCGTAGGCCTACGGACGATAATAAACTCCTCCGGGTGGATGAAAATAAAGTCGTCCGGACGAGATTAAAGTCGTCCGATTAAAGCCGAAAACAATGCTTTCGGTTTGCAAGTGTTGCAACTTGCGGTCGAGGACTTTGAAACAGGAGAAAAGACATTAAATTCCGTAAGGGCCACAAAAATCACTTTCCTTGAGAGAGTCAGACGTTTTGCGTTGTTTTGCGCCTGAACATGAGAATTTATGTCAAAATGGAGGAATAAATTCTCATTTGTTTGCTGAACAGAAACTAACTGCACGTGCTCAACCGGTGCCACGGCCACCCTAAAGATTCTATTTAATTGCACTGAACTGTTCAGCAAAATCAGAAATAAAAAAGATTTTGATAAGAACAACAAAGAGAAACATCGCATCACAAAACAGGATTGCCCCTGTGGCACGCAACCCATGCTATCGTGAAGTGATTTGAAAAGCATAATATTGGGGAAGAGCTGCTCGGATCCCATTTTGAGCAGCGCAAGAATCTGTTTCTCTGTTGAGACAGTCTTTGAAAGAGCGAAATAAACAACGCAAATGCAGGTGAATCGAAAATGCTTCTAAATTTCGTGGTCCTGGCGAAAATGTCTCCGCAAGGAAGGTGCTTATACCTGCTCAAAAGAACTGACACAAGAATAGTTGGTTGAATTATCATACGAACGTAAGTTCGTTCTTGGAAGTTCATCAAAAGTTCAATTTCGCGAAAAGGAGAAGACAAAGTGGTTTCCGTCGTTCTTTTAGTTTTTTTTTATCGATGCTGGGACAAATGGAAAGAAGTGGAAGTAACATTTCACCACCGGGAAGTGCTCTTTTCGCACCGTCTTCCGGTCATCCAATTTGTCGATTTGTGCGGTGCCATTGGAAGTGGCAAACACAGCATAATTGAGAAATTGATTGACTGGTTTTACCGTCTTTGGTTGCCGCCGGTGAGTGACTTCCATTTTGCGTCAGTCGCAGACCGGGATGCATGTTTCCACAACCGACACCAACATCAGATTATCAGACCACTATTATAGACGGAGGTCCAACCCGCCCGTCACGCTGTGTATATAACGTCCGGACAGTTTTCAGGATCTACCCGCCCATCACGCTGTGTATACGTCCGGACAATTTCAGATGCCCAGCAGTTGACAAAAATTGTCTGAACCGCAGCTGCACGCCTAAGAATTCCAACTTTTCTGCGTCAAATTCACAAAAATTGGGGTACAGATGTCGTTTATTCAACACATTTGTGTGTTTCCAAACAGATTTGCGTTGCACATGTGTGAAAATGAGTCGGACAATGGAGAACACCAAAAATGTGCAACTTCTGCGGCTTTTGGCATTCCGCCAGAACGCAGTTTTGTGATTGGCCTTTCCAGCACACTTTGCCGTTGGACCTCTGCCGCTGCACCACGATGTCATAATGACCGCAAACCTAACTGGACTGGACTGGGTTTTTCTGTTCGATCTCGAAATATCAACTGCATGCAGCAAATTTCGTTTTTCCGCTTTTATATGAGCCGGTCTGGTTTCAGGACGCGTCTTCAGATCTCCTGCGCTCTCAGCTTGGCCAGTGACTCGGCCTCTGATTGGCCAGCGTGCGCTGTTGTCGACTGCCGAATGCGGAGACCAGATGGCAAATGCTGGCGTCCGCCAGATGGCGAGAAACTCCCGGCGCAAGACGACCGGCGGAGGACTCGCATTCGCTTCCGATCGTCACATCAAACGCAATCGATGTCGATGTCCGGCTTCATTGCAAAATCACCAAGTCATCAATATATGTTACTTACACGCACAGAGTAACAGGTCCAATGAGCCTGTCAACCACCGTATCGACCGCATATCGGATTCGGTGCAATAGCATCCACCGCATCTTAAAAAGTCATGGTTTCATTTTTTGCAATCATTTTATAATTTTTCACTGCCATTTACGGGCACCCATGAAGACACACACCTGAACTGACCAGCATTATGGATTGTGGGTTGGGTGAGGTTAGGTTGAGGTTCAGTTGGGTTATTTTTGCACACATTAAATGGTTCTTCATTGTCTAAAGGTGCCCAATCAAAGCTAACCAACTTTACCTATACATAACCTCAACACAATCCAACGCAACCCTGAAATGCATTGTGAGATCACTCTGTTCATAGGTTAAGGTGAGTTTCTTGGTCTCAAATGTGGTGAAAAATACAAATTTGTAAAAAATGAAAACATATTTTTTGACAAGTAGTGGAAGTGGTGTCACCTTAATCCCGGGATGCGGTGGACAGACGCCGTCGATGCGGTGGTAGACGGGGCTTTGCAATATGTTACCCGGAACATATTCTTACATAGTTAGAGTTTGGTCTGCCTGAACCCGTCGCCAGGGGGCGTCGAAAAGATGGCACTGACTACCGTTTGTTAGTGCTCTTAGGGATCACGCAAGGAAGAGATATATGACTTCTCGGATCTGGATTTCGAACTCTGGCTGCTTTGGTCCTCACCAACAAACCCAAATATTGGAGAAAGTTAGAATGGCACAGGTCAGCAAGGATGTAGTTGTCAACAATTTGGTGCTGGGGCCTGTGGCAGATTCCCCATTGACGACAATGAAAGTTAA
>JASGXE010017353.1:0-11625 GCA_030068105.1 Sinentomon sp. SZTP_YWyxl
AATTCGCGGCCTCCAAGGGAGACGCGGCCCTCCCCGCTTATTTTTGTGCAGAAAACAAAATGAATGCTTCCGCTTCGCGTCCTTTCTTTTTTAAAAGAGCCAAATGGTGTTCAAATGCAATGATTTTGGTGTCTGTGGATAGCTGAGGGCTTCCTCTACAACTCTTCCGCAGGTCAAAACCATGTTATAACGGAAAAAATCGCGCAATCATTGAAAGTATTCAGCAAGAACGCAAAATTTTATCTTGTCAAAATTTGAACATATTTTTTCCCCGCATGACTTTCAAGTTTTGCCCGTGAAAAGTTCGGGATAATTTTATAGTCCTGAAAAGGTCTAATTTTAAGCTTTCCAACACAAAAATTTTGATCAAAATCCGTCATTTGGTTCCAGAGATATTAAACTGTTCGTTGCCGATGCACAGCGACGCATAAATCAACCAGAGCCAGGAAAACCGGCCTCTTGACGCGACGGCAGAGAAAGGAAAAGAGCGAAAATTGGCGCTCGGTGGGCGGGGAAGGGCAATGAGAGTTACGGCACTTATAAGTATTAGAATCACGTTGCTGTTATTGTTTGCAGAGCCTCAATATTGAGAAGGATCAAACTGTGTGCTGATATGGATCGGGGGACTGGATAGGACGGGCTGAGGTAGAAGTGGACTGAGGTTGAAGTGGACTGCGGCAGAAGTGGACTGAGGCCAGAGTGGACTGAGGTAGAAGTGGACTGAGGCAGATGAAGGGGACTGAGGCAGATGAAGTGGACTGAGGCAGATGAAGTAGACTGAGGCAGATGAAGTGGACTGAGGCAGAAGTGGACTGAGGCAGCAGTGGACTGAGGCAGAAGTGGACTGAGGCAGAGGTGGACTGAGGCAGAAGTGGACTGAGAGAGAAGTGGACTGAGGCAGAAGTGGACTGAGGCAGAAATGGACTGAGGCAGAAGTGGACTGAGGCAGAAGTGGACTGAGGCAGAAGTGGAGAGGCAGAGCTTTGGAGGGAGTTTTGGCCTGTAGGCAGGTGGGTGTAAATGTCCTAACCAATTCTAACCTAACGTAACCTAACCCGAAGAAATGGAAAAATCTACATAAAATGGAAAAAATTCTACTTCCGTCCTTTCTATCCCTGTCACTGAACCCGCTGAGACCACAGTGACAAGCATGTTGCAATTCAGCCCGTCAAAAACTCTCCTGAGAAAATGGCTAATACGTATTAGATTTGGCCCATTTCGGAAACGAAATAGCCTTTTCTCATGAGAAGTTGTGATTTCTCATTCGAAAAAACATGTTTTTCAAGATAACGTGCCAAAGCGTGATGAGAAATTTTTTGCATAAGAAAATTGTTAGATCGAAGACTCCCACGAAGAGCGAAGACTCCCACGAAGAGCGAACACTCCCATGAAGAGCGAACACTCACACGAAGAGCGAAAACTCACACGAAAGGCGAAGACACCCACGACGTGCGAAGACTTCCACGAAGAGTGAAGACTCCCACGAGGGATGAAGACTCCCACGAAAAGCGAAGACTCCGATGACGTGCGAAGTCTCCCACGAAGTGTGAATACCCCCATGAAGAGCAAAGACCCCCACGAAGAGCAAAGACTCCCACGAAGAGCAAAGACTCCCAGGAAGAGCGAAGACTCCCACGACGAGCGAGGACTCCCACGAAGTGCGAAGACTCCCATGAGGAGCGAAGACTCCTACGAAGAGCTACGACTCCCACGAAGAGCGAACACTCCCACGAGGAATGAAGACTCCAACGAAGAGCTAAGACTCCCAGAAGATCTAAACTCCACGATGAGCGAAGACCCACGAAGGGGAAGACTCCCACGAAGGGTGAAGACTCCCACGACGAGCTAAGACTCCCACGAAGAGCGAAGACTCCCACGAAGAGCGAAGACTCCCACGAAGAGTGAAGACTCCCACGAAGAGCTAAGACTCCCATGAAGATCTAATACTCCCACGATGACCGAAGACTCCCACGAAGGGTGAAGACTCCCACGAAGAGCTAAGACTCCCATGAAGATCTAATACTCCCACGATGACCGAAGACTCCCACGAAGGGTGAAGACTCCCACGAAGGGTGAAGACTCCCACGAAGATCAAAGACTCCCACGAAGAACAAAGACTTCCACGAAGAGCGAAGACTCCCACGAAGAGTGAAGACTCCCACGAAGGGTGAAGACTCCCACGAAGATCAAAGACTCCCACGAAGAACAAAGACTTCCACGAAGAGCGAAGACTCCCACGAAGAGTGAAGACTGCCATGAAGACCCCCACCCATGTTTTCTTTCATTCATTTTTGTGGGCCCAGGAGGGCGTCCCGAACTGGGTTGAAGGGACTGCTAACCCTCCTGGTGTCCTCTTTTCTTTGATTTATCTTTTTCTTTCTTATTTATATTTGTTTTGTTGCTTTTTCTTCCGGCTGCACCTCAGGCGCAAGCCTGGCTTACTCACGAGAGTTAGGGCAGTCAGGCTAACCGAACCGAACCGAACCGAAGAAAATTGTTAGATCTCAGGACAATGGATCAAAATCTAATGAGAAATCCTTATTTCTTATATGATCCTTATTTCTTATGAAAACGCTTGAGAAAGAAATGAGAAATCCTTGTTGTCCTCTTATCTCAGGAGGAAATTTCAAATTAGCACATGAGAAATCCTTCGTTCTACGAAGAACTTGTCTTTGGCAATGCAAAAAGAAAGTAATTTCTATTCAACAGAATTTTGCGTATTTACCACAGAAAGTTGCGATTTCTCATGAGGCAAATTCTTCCAAACGCGGAATCTTCCGTTCCGATTGAGGGACTGTTGTTCTGACCTCTTGAGATTTGACAAAACAGAAACAAGGCATTCAGTTTTTCATGAGAATTTTGATTTTTTCACAGAAAATTCTGATTTTTCATGAGGCAAATCCCTCCCCAATCTGGAATGAATGAATGTTCTTCTGAAAATAATGTGAACATTATTGTGAGATTTGTGAACAAAAATCTCGTTAACGAAACAGAAAACACAACCGCAACTGCGGAACTCACTAAAACGCAGAACCTGCTTGTCCTGCGTGTCCTGCTGGTATGGTCTTGAAGGGTTAGGTAAGGTTAGGTTAGGTTAGTTTATGTTAGGAAACCTGATATAACAATATCCTAACCTGTTTGACCATTACCAGCAGGACAAGCAGATTTCCAGCAGGACAAGCAAGACAGGAGGACAAGCAAATTCAGCGTTTTAGTCACACCCCGCAACCACAACGTTTGCGAGGCTGGAGTGGAACTAATTTGATGCATTCTATACAATTTTTTTATGATCATAAATATTTCTAAAAGTTAATATTTTTAAACGTTTTTCATGATATTCAATTATTATTTCGCATATGCTCTGATCTTTTCCCATGACTGCCGCATTCCATCTGTCCGCAGCGGAAAGAGGAAGAGATGTTGCTTTTGAAATCACAGACAGTAAAATTGGCATACCCACACATACTATAGTATTTCAGTAGTGAAATTGTTCATTTTCGGGGTACAGACATTCTTGCAACGCCGCGACGTGCGAGATCTGCGAATAAGTTCGGGATTGTGTTTGTGTGGGAAAAAATCTGGGGTCCGGTGCACGCACGCACGCACGCACGCACGCACGCACGCACGCACGCACGCACGCACGCACGCACGCACGCACGCACGCACGCACGCACGCACGCACGCACGCACGCACGCACGCACGCACGCACCCACGCACGCACGCACGCACGCACGCACGCACGCACGCACGCACGCACGCACGCACGCACGCACCGCCGCACGCACGCACGCACGCACGCACGCACGCACGCACGCACGCACGCACGCACGCACGCACGCACGCACGCACGCACGCACGCACGCACGCACGCACGCACGCACGCACGCACGCACGCACGCACGCACGCACGCAACGCACGCACGCACGCACGCACGCACGCACGCACGCACGCACGCACGCACGCACGCACGCACGCACGCACGCACGCACGCACGCACGCACGCACGCACGCACGCACGCACGCACGCACGCACGCACGCACGCACGCACGCACGTACGTACGAACGTATGCACTCACGCACTCAAGCACGTACAGTCGTACCTACGTGCATGCATCCGCGACGCACCCACCATCGTTTTTTATCTCCCAACCACTCATTAGTGCACCACCTTCTTCAATTCATTTTTCCCTCGAACTATAGGTAGGTACGTGAGTGGAATTCCCTTCCCGCAAAATCTCCGTTGCTGGTTACACCACGATAACTTTTCTCTCGTGAGTTGTTCTTACAGTTTAAACGTGTTTTTGTTTATTTTTGTGTGTTGACGCACTGGTATGCAGTGAGATGCAATAAGATGCAAGAATGTCTGCTCATCAACGCAAACTAACTTAAAAAATAAAAATAAATAAATATATGCGCACGCACTGTAGGACGCATGCACCCGCACACGCAACGAGAACAATAATGACGCATCTGCTGCATCAACTTCGGCGTAATAAAGCAGGGATCTTTAAAATATTTTTGAATCTCGAAAATCAAAATTAATGTTTATAGGCACCCTGTAGTGCCGTCAAGTGTCTCGTGCGTTCATTGGCAAACATTTCAGGTGCGTTCTATTGGCATAACAACATTTCAAAACAGTCTTTTCTGAATTTCACCAAAGAATATATGCTTGATTTTTTTTTCAGAAAAGATAAGCCAGTTCAAATTATTGGGCTGGTACCGCAGGCAGCATTCTTCAAAGACTGCGACGCTTTATTGGCGAGCTTCAAGGCTTTGGCAAAGTCAGATTCGGAAGAAATTAGAGGACTTCTTAAGAATTATAACCCCATTGAAGACAGGCAGTTTCCAATAGCAGATTCGATGTCTGCTTGGCTGAGGGTAGACAGACAAAAGTTGGGACAAGAACTGGAGGACTTTCTTGGCACCAATATCGAAGACGTTATCCATTCAGGATCAATGACTTTCATCGGAGAGGGAGGTGGAACCCCAAGCCTAAGCGAATTGCAGGATTTGGCGACAGTCGACAAGACCACTTTTGATAATTATAATCGTAATGTAGAAGATATTTCAGGTATTGTTAGCGAATCGGGATCGATGATCGGAGAGGGAGGTTCAAGTCAATATCCGAACGAATCGCCAGATTTGGTGACAGTCGACGAGGCCACTCTCGACAATTACAACCGTAATGAAGTAAAAGAGATTTCCGGCATAGTTGATAAAGCCAAAGCGGCACTTGAAGATTTGTTTGAGCAGTTGAACAGCATCGCGCCAGGTTTCGATCAGAAGACGGAGGACTACTTCAAAATTGATGACTATGCCAGCTCATGACCCGGAAGGCAGGACATACCACAAACGGCCTCATTTGGGCCAAATTAAGAACCTAATGAACTCTGTTGCGGTAATTCAGCACTGGATGTCTAACCTCCAAACTGATCAAATGAATTCCTTGGAAAACTCATTGAGGAATTATGAGAGATTGGTTACGAACCTATTTCTTATTGCCCGTGGCGAACTGGCAGCCTTTCAGGCAGCCAAAACTGAATTCGACCGGAAGCTATCGATTTCTGGGAAAAAATCACTAAATGAATTGTAATCGCAAGTTGACCCCAGCAAGGATTGATTTTAGATTTGCAAATTCCGAAATCTGATCCCAGGAAGATCTAAAATAGTGTTATGAGGCCCGAATTGTTACGCTAGTCAAAATTAATTCAACCTTACCGGACCTAAACTGTCCTATCCAAACCTGTCCTAACCCATCCTAACCTACTCACCTATCCTAAAGTTGATTTTCGTCTGGTACTATTTTCCGCGGAATTTTTAGACCTTCCGAAAATTAGACGCTATTCCGCGCATCCGAATTCTCCAAGGGAGGGTCTCTGCTTGACATTGCTATGCCTATATTCGGTGGGTTCTGACACGGCTAATTGCATTTTGTTCTGACCCCTTTCCAGACTGGAAAGTTGGCAAGACTTGTGAGTATAGAGATAATCCAATCGATCTCATTCTGCTTTGGTCGTTCAGTACCAATTTAGTTGAGAACAACCTCACTCGGGCATCTTGTATACACGCCTTACCAAAAGTCTTCGAACATAGTAGCTCGGTTTTAACTCAGGGGCCATTCAGAATACATGGCATCGCGTGCTGCAAAACATCATGACACTCGTGTAAGGTGTGAAGTTGCATCACGCCCTGTTGAAATTAGATGGCCCCTGTCGGTGGCCCGGCATTCAAAATATCGCCTGTGTTCGAAGACTTTTGATGCGCTCCCGTATATTGCGGAGTTGCGATACCCAAGGGCATACCTCACACCCACAGAGGATATTTTATTTCTGCTCGGTTCTGATTTAACAGCAGCATTGTATTTACATTCGAATGCCAAAAATGCTAAGATGTCGACATGCCAACAATTATTAAAGAGTGTCTCATTAACGACGATGAAAAAGTTTTATTTCTTTTCCACATGATGTCCACCTTAACGGCATTTGTTTCGGCGCAGAATCTAAAGAAAACCGTTTTGGTGTACATTTTGAAGCTGGAAAATAGGCGCACCTCCCGTACAGGTTAATCCCAAAGTTTTCACGGGTGAAGTCTCCTCTGACTCATCCTTCAAAAGTGAGGGATTTTCCCGGTGAAATTTTTCGAGGGAGCTTTCAGTTTCTTCGTTTTCAAAGTAATTTTTCATTTTTATAAGTTATTTGACCTCTTTTTCGAAGAGACAACGCGGCGTGCCATGCTGTGTTCGTGTATTCGGATAACAAAATAACACTGTGAGTCGCGTTGTCTCCAAAATAACACCGTGAGTCGCGTTGTCTCCAAAATAACACCGTGAGTCGCGTTGTCTCCTAGACAAAAGTGGTTACATAACCTCAAAATGAAGTGATTTTGACATGTTTGGAAAGATGAAAGCTTCCACCAAAACTCTGTCATGGGTCGCAACGCAAAAAAAATCGCGCAATCTAAATAAAGTTCACCGTGATAAAATCGTCAGCAGATAAACAAAACACGGAAAAACCATGAGTTATTGTCCCCGCAAGGTTCGCAGAATAACAAAAATGATCTGAACTCCTTTTCGTGCGAAATTTCCTTTCGTATTGAGAAAGCGACGGCAACTGCCAGCCAGTTATTGACACTCATATCTGCATCAACAATTAAAGTCGTTCATACAAAACTAAAATCAGAATTTGCACGTTTGTTCCTTCCTTTGCACGAATAGAATTCACACCAAAATAAGTTTGCGAAAGTCGTGCGGAAGTTGACCCATTGCCGTCGAAACCAAGAATTGGCGCAAGAGAATTTTCCGCAACTCCTTGGCTTGGCTTCGCGGCTTGGCGTTCTCCAATCCAATGAAATTTGTGCACCATGGGTATCGTGCGTTGCATCCCAGCTGTCTTTCACAGTCGAAGGTGATGATGAAAGGCTTTTCCAGCACGTGAGATGCAAAAACATCCAGACTTCCACGAAAACGAATTGCAAACGTGCCCAAAAATGCACCAAAGAACATGGAGGATATCCTTTATTTTCTTTGTATATGCAGAGGTGAAGATATTGCCTTATGTGATCGTAACGGCTATGAGAAATTCCTTTTGTTCCTTTTTTTCAAAAGGCCTAAAAAGAAAATCCAAACGGAAAAGAAAATGGAATCAACCTTTCCTTTAATGGCCAAAAGAAAATAAGGAAAAGGAAGTATAACGGAATTTTGGAATCCCAATAGGAAGGTAAAGAAAGGAAGGATTTTGCCCAACTACGCAGTTTGAAAGGGATTTTGCACTGGCCACCCGCAAGCGTCTCCTGCAACGCTTCATGGGGAATCAATACCGAACAGCCGGCAGCGTGGAGATTCTTGGCCCGCAGCAGCAAATGGGTCCAACTAAATCCACTTAACTGACCTTTGGGAATTTGTGAGTCATTTGCATATTTATCGATAAAAAGAAAAGACTTTCGATTAAAACCACTGCAAAACGTAACAAGCATTGCTAATACGCGACCACCGCTATAGCCGTCCACATTCAGGGTTGTAGTTACATACGAGTATTGTCCAGGGAAGTAGCTCGCTTTTTGGTTTGGACAAAGACAGGATTGTATGTGGAGACACGTGGGCGAACGGTATTCCCCGAAATGTTTCCGCCGTTCCCCTGCATTCACTTAAAAATTGCATTGTCATGCCATCATTTCTGCTGAACGTTCAACTTGCTCTTTTTCCGCAAATAAAAGCCCTGCCCTTCCATGCCATTTCTATTTCACCTTTCGAAAGGATGAGAAACAAAGCACAACTGGGGCCCACTGTTGTTTCAATCGTTTACTGAAATGTTTGGATGGGACTGAACCCACCTCATCAGGTGCCCCATGCAGAAACAACACCACCTCTCGCACTAGGCTAAACGTGTCTGCCTTATGCCCACTTTTATTGGCTACCATGCGCGCTACTGCGAGAGCCTAACCGAAAGACATTTTGCACATTTTAATGATATCAGTGCTCCGCCACACCTCACTTTAGGCAAGCTGTCGAAGAGAGCCTGTGAAAGTTTTCTTTTCATTGCTGTGTAATTTGCGCACCAAATTTCGATTGAGCAGAAGCTCTGTGAAGTATTTTAAATTGACTGAATGAATGTTTTCGCGGGGTTGGTCGCAGAATCACGGCTGTGGTTGGAATCACTCCTGTGTCATGATTGCTCAATATTTCTGTGAATATCCTTGTTGATATCCCTTGTTGCAGAAAAGCAACACCTGCAGAAAACTCACCAAGCGTGACGATTTTCCGAATCCACGTCGGCTCTTTTTTGCACCGGAACAGAGTGAGCCGGCGGAAAAATGCATTTTCGCGTGTTTCTTAGGCCGGTTGGCGGTTAGTCGCAAGAAACACCAGAAAGGGAAATGCGAATCAGCCAGTGAAATCAAATCAACAGTGCGAGCATGCTTGACTCTTCCGAACACTTAAACAGTGATCAGCCGGCTGAAAATGCATTTTCGCGTGTTACTTAGGCCGGTTGGCGGTTAGTCTCAAGTAACACCAGAAAAAATGCGAATCAGCCAGTGAAATCAACTCAACAGTGCGAGCATACTTGGCTCTTCTCACGAAATAATGACATTGACGTGTATTCGTTTGATGAGAATCAAGCATTTTTGTTAATTGTTTCGAATGGCGACATTTCAAGTGATCCCTTTCGCATTTTCATCAGTGTGCAGTATAGTCAACCCTGGCATCCGTAATTCTTCAACCCGAAAAGCGGGTGCAGAAAATGTCGTCAAGAATTGGCATCCGAGATTCTCAAACGCCGAAAGAGGGAAAAGGTCAAGGGCCCAATTAAAAGCCAAAGGGTTGTCCAAGAATTGGCATCCGCGATTATCAAACGCCGAAAGCAGGTGCATAAAATGTCGTCAAGAATTGGCATCCGCGATTATCAAACGCCGAAAGCGGGTGCATAAAATGTCGTCAAGAATTGGCATCCGAGATTCTCAAACGCCGAAAGCGGGAGCATAAAATGTCAAAAAATTTCGCAGCTTGGCTGGCCGTCGCACACATACTGGGGGACCGGTGACTGGGGCAGAACGAACTGAGGCAGAACAAGACTGATCAGAATTTTTGCATTTTTGAAGGCTGATTTTTTAAATTTCTCCGGGTTAGGTTAGGTCAGGTTAGGTTAAGTTAAGTTAGGACAGGTATAAGCTACCACCTCCATGCAAAACCTCCCTCCAAAACTCCCTCCAAAACTTCCTCCTTTGTCCAATTCTGCCTTAGTCCACTTTTGCCTCAGTCCATTTCTGCCTCAGTCCGTTCTATCCCAGTCCCCCGATTCCATACTGGCTTTCTTCCTTCCGAAAAAGTCTGACTGATATCTGGTCCCACCGAACCTTCGCACTACATGGACCGGATAATCGTTTGTGCGGACTTCTTTGGCTCCAATGCAAGATAGGACCAGGGTAGGGTTTCCCCTGCAGAGTAGGGTTTTCCCAGGGTAGGGTTTCCCCAGGGTAGGGTTTCCCCAGGGTAGGGTTTCCCCAGGGTAGGGTTTCCCCAGGGTAGGGTTTCCCCAGGGTAGGGTTTCCCCTGCAGATCCCCTGCAGTTTCCCTTTTAAAGAATCTACAGATCTATCTCCGCGAGATACTCGTACATCTCAAGGTGTTGGCTAACAAACTCTTGGAACAGTGGAAGGAAAGCTTGGAGCAGGTGAGCCAGCCCATCCAGGGGTCAAAGTCAATGCGGTGTTGGAATCTATAACCGCTGTGGATTTATTATTTTCAAAAACTACTACCAGAGGCAGACAAATATTTACCCTACAGATGGGCTGATTCTTTCCTGACCCAGTCTGGACTTACACTGTCTCAAAAGTTAACACCTTGTCCAACCCTCGGAGAAAGATTTACTATAAATTTTTCATGAGAAATCAAGCACATTTAGATTTAGAAACCAGATAGATTTGTTGACTCTATATCCAAACCCCAAGAGTATCTAGCCGACAAGAGTTTTCACTTTGTGGTGTATCCCTTCTGGACAGTCGTTCTGAATCTATATTCTTTCTGCAATGCGGTATAACCAACATAGTTGTGGACTTGATGATCGAACCAGTTTCTGCAACGACTTTTAACAGACAAACGAATTAATGGTTAGGTTCCCACAATGAAAGCATCACTACTCTTGCAACAGTGGATCTCGGGGATAATGGTCTTCATGCTGGTCGGAAGCGTCAATTGTGTCCCTTGTCTTGACACAAAGGTTGGCGTTGGATCAATTGCCAAAAAAGTGGTGTCGAAAATAATCCCGGATTTCATCACAAAAATGGCGCGCGGAAGCTGCTTCAAACGTCGGGGAAATAAAAAGCCACCAGTTGTGAGAGATCCCGTGTCGAAAGAGATCCGCGAAGACCTGGTTTCAAGAAAGAGCAGCCAGGAAAGTGCAATTCGGATGGACATCCCGCGGGAAGAACTCCGGGAGGCGTTGGATTCGAAAAATGGGCCGATCAGGCGGGAGGATTTCCAGGAATTGCTCGATTCGACGAACATCAGGACTGCCCGGCTGAAGGAGAACATCCTACGGGACCTTGCTGCCTACAGAGAGAATCCTGTGACCTTTTCAGATAAGAGCCTTCTCAGAGCATTCCCCAACTACACTAACCTGCTGAATGGTCTCGATAGGAATCTGGCCGTTGTTAGATCATATTCTGACATCGGAAGTCTATTGGATTTTCATGATTCTTCTGTGGTTACAATTGTGGCAATATTTGATCCAGATATAAAGCGATACTTCATTCAGCACTTTGGCATCCCCGACAGGTAGAATACATGAGCCAATACGTATACAGGGTGTCCCAAAATTGACGCATTTCATGGGCAATGTTGACGTGTGTCCTCTTGACGCTTGAATTTCGAATTGTCGGAAATCAGCTACAAAGCATTGCTGGAGGCAAGCGTCTCGAGCAGCTATGGCGCTGTGGATGGCCACGTGTGTTGTAATTTGCCGATATTTTTTTGTTATATAGTTTGTTGTGGTTCCGACCGAGTCTTTGCGGCCTGTAGCTGCAAATAACCGGCCAAAGACACAACCGCAGTCAAGAACTCCAGCAATCAAAACGAGCAGTCTTCTCTGGGCTTTTGTGAGAACGATTATTCAACGCAAATCACTCACT
>JASGXE010017355.1:0-10314 GCA_030068105.1 Sinentomon sp. SZTP_YWyxl
GCCTTACAAGAACCTGGGGATTGGGAAATCGCCGACTGCTAGCGGGTGCCATCGCGCAGTTGCCTTACAAGAAGCCTGGGGATTGGAAAATCGCCGACAACCTAGCGGGTGGCTATCGAGCAGTTGCCTTACTAGTAGCCTGGGGATTGGGAAATCGCCGACTGCCTAGCGGGTGGCCATCGAGCAGTTGCCTTACAAGAAGCCTGGGGATTGGAAAATTGCCGACAACCTAGCGGGTGGCTATCGAGCAGTTGCCTTACTAGTAGCCTGGGGATTGGGAAATCGCCGACAGCCTAGCGGGTGGCTGTCGAGCAGTCGCCTTACTGTCATCAGAGGCCCAGTGCCTTGCCTGAATCGACGACGGCAAAGGCAGCCTGCGGAGAACCAATCGCCTGCGGATGCGGAAGCGCGGAAGAACCATTATTAGCCTGCGCATAGCCTGCGCATGCGAAGGCGCGGGAGAACCATTAGCCTGCGGATGCGGAAGCGCATGGGGGATTTGCTGACCAAAAATAGCCCAGCAATTGACCCCATGGACGTGCGTGGGCGGCAGAAATAGACTGAACAAGTTTTCGTATCAGCGCTTTGTATAAAATCACACATTCCAAAGTACACTCCTCATCAACGTAGATAAGGACCAATATAAATCGACTGAACGAGTTTTCGAATCGGCGCTCGGTATAACGGGTTATCACTGTGTGAACGTCACCAAATAATGTCAGCAGGTATTCGAATTAATTATTGCCCTGAAATCAACCTTGATGGAAAGAATAAGACAAGACACATTTGTGTAGTGTATAGACTTCTCATCAAAAGTCTTCGAACACAGGAGCTCATTATTAACTCAGGCGCTATTTAGAATCAATGGCAGCATGCGCCGCAAAACATCATGACACTCGTGTGAGGCGTGAAGTTGCACCAAACCCTGTTGAAATTAGATGGCCCATGTGTTAACCAGTAGGTACTCTAAAATATCGTTTTTTATGGTCGAGGGCTTTTGATAAGCTCCGTACGAGTATGTGGTGGCGACAGTGTAACAGTTTACATACATGGAAAGAATTTGGACAGAAATTCTTTATGCTGGAGGATCTTTAATTTCCATGCTGCAGATAATAAAGATGCCACTACGGTCAAAATCTGACACCTTCAGAAAGCTTTGTTTCAAGTTGGCGCTGAAATTTCTATCGCTTGCACAGGAGAAAAAAGAAGCAAAAATGTTTCGGGGGCAATAGACAAATAGGAAAAGCACATTCAGAAAACCGAGGCTGCTGTGGCGGAATTTGGTCCGTGCAATGAGATTCTAACTGCCCGATGTTTTTTACTCGATGTCAAGAATTTTGTAACCAAGAAACCTGCCTGTTTACTTTCAGCACAACCTGGCAATAGAATAGCTGGATGGCTAGTTAAATTAAATCTCTGCTCATAATGAAAGGATTTCACCTGGTCGAAAGTCACCTGTCGAGATGCTTCTCAAATTTGGGCTTCATCATCGCTCACAAGCCCCGCCCATTCATAATCTGGCCAATTGTGGCCTTCGTTTTCCTGACGTTGGGCATGCTGAGAGTCGACCTCATCACCGACCCGGAGTTCATTCTCACCCCGTCAAACGGGCGGAGCAAGATGGAACAGACCCGGGTGCAGGAGCTGTTCCGCATGAACACCACCTGGGAATTTGACCCGAGCAGGGTGAACAGGATTGGCCGTTATGCCCGAGTGATTGTTCAGGCAAAAGACGGTGGTACTCTGTTGAGAGGGGGTGTGTTTAGATCAATAGTGCAGTTTGACAAGTGGATACGTAATTTCACAGTGGAATTTCGTGGAAGCAATTACAGCTATGGTGACATTTGCGCAACTTGGCACGGGGAGTGTTACTCGAATGACATTCTGGATGTCGCTTCGATCGTCGATGAGGTCGAAAGGGGTGAGATGGTTGTCAATTATCCCCTGATGATCAACCCGATCAACTTCAAGCCTCACGTGTTCAGCATTTTCGCTGGCAATGTTCGCGTCAGCAACATCAGCACTGTCGATTTCATGGGAGCAATCAGGTTGGATTACGCTATGAACGTCGACTCAAAGCTGGCTGACAACATGTGAGTACCAGCTAATTATTTACCTTGCTTTTTTTTATTTGTCGTGTACCCACATTTTCACCCTGTGGGCCCTACATATCTCGAAATATGTAGGACCACAGGACCACATGTAAAATGGTGATATGTTGAATAGGTATGAGTGAATTATTGAATGAGTGAGTTCGTCGGGATTTCCTGCCGACGTTTAATGGCATGGAGAGATTTGTCGGAATTTTTGACTCAGGCCTGTTGATTTCACAAAACGTTGGCCACTGGATTTTCCTTTGGAATTTCCCATTGCCGGTTGCTATCAATGGGAAAATGGGAAGGGCCAATGGGAAAGTCAGAAGAGACATGTCAAGGCATGACAATGGGTCAACGGGCATCCAAGAACTTCCCACTGCAATTTCAGATTGGAATTTCGCACCTGGCGGTAGGGTAGATAACATTGAATACACTGCAATTTTCTAATGAAATTTCAAATTACTTCTCATCTGGAGTTGAAAAGGACAAAACAGTGATCTCGTATCGGTGTACGAATGTCACAATGTCGGAACCCATTCAAGAAATGCAAGCAACTTGATGATTTCCTTGTTAGACTCTGGATCTGACCACATTTCGATGGATCACGCTTGATACATTATGGCCAAATCAGGATGTCAAGGGTTGGGACACTAATAGGTCAAGTTAGATAGGTTGGGGCACTGGTTGGGGTAGGTTTTGGTTGAGGTAGCTTTAAATTAAATAAAATGTTCACAGTGTGCAGAAATGAAAATTCGTCCAGTCCACATGCGATCATTTTGAAATATGATGAAGAAAACCGGCCCCGCTCATGCGAAGTTCAAAGATATTGAACAGCTTTCTGACAATGTCCACTTATTCAGAAAAGGTTCCAGTAAAATGGGTACTCGGGATGTAAGACGATTTATTATCATATTTTGTTCTTCGTAAACTTTCAGGGCTGAATTTTGGGAGCTGAAATTGATCGAGACGATTCCTGCGACCGACTTTCAGCTGATATCACCCGCGTTTTTCGCCGTGTCTTCAGTCGAGTATGATTTCTCAAGACTCCGTGCGATCGCACTGATCTTTTGTGTCATATCCGGATTTATCATGGTGACCGTTGCCGTTCTGTTGACGATATCAAGGGACTGGGTCAGGTCAAAACCCTGGCTCGGAGTCATGGGTTTGATTTCGACCACCATGGGTACATCGGCCGGTCTTGGCTTGGTCATAGGCTGTGGTGTCAAATTTGCCGACGTTTGTTTTGTCGTCCCTTTTTTGAGCCTCGGTAAGCTTAAAGATGCGTGTATATCGTTTTCAGTTCAACACGCAATACAACCTACTTGCCTACATAATTCGGAATACCATGGTAAATTTTGATTTGCCCACGTGTATATTTTTTTAGAGAGCTCACTTTTATTCAGTTTGGAAAGAATATGGTGTGTGAATAAATTTGCATATCCAGAATACCATGGTAAAATTTGTTTTGCCTGCGCGTTTACAATGATAAAAGAACTATAACTTTTATTCGGTTTTGAATTGCGAGTAAGTTTTTACTTTTGGGCAGTTTGGAAAAGGGTATGGCATGTAATTTACAAATCTAGAATACTGTCCTAAAATTTGTCTTGCCTACGTGTATATTTTTAGAGAGCTAATTTTTGTTCAGTTTCGATAAGGGTTTTGGGTCTAAAGAAATAGGTAATTTTCAAATCTAGAACACCACACTAAAATTTGTTTTGCCCACGTGTATATTTTTAGAGAGCTAATTTTTATTCTGTTTGGAAAAGGGCACCTATGGTGTTCAAATAAATTTAAAAATCCGGAATAACATGGTAAAATTAGTTTTGCCTGCGTGTATATTTTTAGAGAGCTAACTTTTATTCAGTTTAGAAAAGTATGGGTTTAAATAAATTTACAAATCTAGATTACCATACTAAATTTTGTTTTGCCCACGTGTATACGTATTTTTAGAGAGCTAAGTTTTATTTAGTTTGGAAAAGGTATGGTGTTCAAATAAATTTACAAATCCGGAATAACAACATGGTAAAATGTGTTTTGCCTGCGCGTATATTTTTAGAAAGATAACTTTTATTTCGTTTACAGAATGAGTATGGTATTGGAGAGCGAACCTTTTTCAGTTTGGCAGAGAGCATGGTGTTCAAATACTTCGTAAATAACCACGAAAATGTTTGAAAACGAGGAATGACACGCTACCGGAATCTGTGAATTTAATGGCAAACAATTTTCCAATGTTTCCGCCGCTGACTACTGGTTGTCAGCCTTGAACCTTATCTACAAGTCGGCATCAGTGGAAAGCGAAAGGCCAAAACTGTAGTAGCATTTCTCCTCAAAAGCGACCCCCAGAAGAATAAATGAACGAATTGAAATAATTTTTCGAGGTTTTCTTCCAGTATCAAATTGAATGCTAACAGCATTTAAAGAAAAGCCCAACCAGAAACCAGAAAATGATTCTGAAACCTAATAATTACGGAAACGCCCAAAATGCACAAACTACGCTCTCAAACATTCATTTTCGACCCAGAAGGAATGATCCTTTTCAGTGAGCTGTATGTGTGGTATTCCGCTCATTGTTGAAAGGTTGCGTCCAATAAAAAACGTGTAAGCCCACGACCGTGAACCGTGTTCCAGAATAAAAACGGGCTTTGCTTTTGTCACTTGGGACGTTGCCCTCTCAACCGGAATCCATCAACGTTAAACGCCACGCCACGCCAATACTGGATTCGGAAAAAGTGGACTTGAACTGGGTGTGTTTTTTCTCGCCTTCAGTTATTCCTGCCCGAATTTTCTCCTTTTCAGCAATTGGAATAGATGACACCTTTGTGATGATAGCAGCCTGGAGGCGTACACCAACAGGAGATCCTGTTCCTGAAAGAATGTCGAAGATGTTCTCAGAAGCAGCGGTCTCCATTACCATCACCACCTTGACTGACACGTTGAGCTTCTGGATTGGAGTATCGGCTCCTTTTCCTCTGGTCAGCATGTTCTGTGTTTACGCAGGTTGGCATTGCCTGAGAATGGTATTTACACGCCCAGTTGCACTGCTCTGTGTATTGCGCTCAAATGATGCGGGGGATCATTAGGTTCTCGCAGAAGACATTTCGCATTTTCCAAGTATACCTATCTGGGCATGGCCCAGAGAGGTACTTGGAGGAGGTGGAGGTGCAGGGGCGGAGCCCCATCGGGGTTCCAAGGGGCAGAACCCAATTTACATGAGGAGTCAGCGTCAGAAAACGGAAAAAATTACGAAATAGAAGGGAGTGTTGTCATTGGAACTGGGAAACCATAAAATTCCATGAGCTAATGCCATTACGTAAAGTCCAAAAATACTCAATAAGTCAATGCATACTAAAGTGGAATAAATTTATCACTGGAGTACGAGCATACTATCTGGAGGTACCTTGAGCTGGTGCTATCAGCCTTGTAAAAAAAAACTTAAACTTTAAACTTGTGTAAGGTTTTCGGGGTGTTCCTCAGGGCTTCTTTTCGCCCACATCAACCCATTCATACTTTGCGCCTTACTCTGGCGCCATTCATACCATTCATACCAATCATTCACCATACCCACACTGGTGTTCGGTACCCCTGTATGTGTCTGTGGCTTTATTATGTTTCTGTAACTTGCCGCCACTCTTGGACGGACTAAGTGTTCTTTTACGTGCACATGGTGAATTGCACACGGGACCACCTTCTTAAAGTCCCTTCCGAAGGACTAGAAGACTTGCCACTAAGTCTCCCTTTCTGTCACTGCAGCCAGAATGGCGCATGACCCAACCCACAAATTCCGACTGTGGCGGGAATCGAACCCACAACCTTCGGATTTGGAGTCAGACCAGCGAACCAACTGAGCCACTGTGACAGACATAAATAAGGTACGTAGTCTTATTAAATAAGGCCTTGTGATAATAGCCTTGTGATAATAATAATAGCCTTGTGATAAATAAGGTACGTAGTCTGCTATACGAGTATGCATTTGCACTGAGCAGTTTTGTCCCTGATTTTGACGTTCGAGTACAGATGGACTTAATCATGTCTTTCGTTTCTTCACCACAGGCACTTGCGTTCTGATGACTTTCCTCTGGCAAATCACATTTTTCGCAGCATGCCTCGCAATTTCCGGATATGCGGAGGAGAAGAACTTGCACGGAGTCCTGTTCTGTGTAAAAGCAACACCTGTCTCGGAAGCCGGTAAGTGACCTCGAACCAGAACGTAAGGAAGAACTAAACGTCGTTCCAATTAAAGATGCATGCTCATAATGCTCTCAAAAATTCTTTATGCGTCTTGAGGATTATTGCAGGAATACAAATATGGAACAACATTTAGCTGCCAATATAAATTGAAGTTTCGATGTTTTTAAAGGATTGAAACTCCACGAGAAAATATTATAGAAACTTACTTCGATGCCAAGGAATGAACACTTTTTAGCTTTCTTCGCATTCTGCATTTCGATCTTCAACATCGGTATGCGCGCGGTGTTGCTTAAGGACGTTTACCTTATCTCGTTCTTTAGTAATTGCCCGTGAAACAGCGACAAGCTCATGAGATTCGCCGAACAACAGGTGTGCTGTTGTTTTGGTTTTTGCAGCGTGTTTTTCACATACAGCTTTGCAAATGGTGTGTTGACCTGTCAAGATCCAATTTCAATATTTTTAGCAAATTCACTCAAATGGCCCTGACCGAGGCTGAAAACCAACTCGATCGGAAAATGTTTCATCAATGCTTTTCTTGGCTGATTTGCCTCCACGTCAAGCGAAACAATCTCTTTACATATACTCGTAGTTGTGGAATTCAGAAAATATTCTGAAAAAAGTTCACGCTAAGGGCGAGAATGGCGTGAAAGTAAATTCATCTTTCCGTCCCGAAATCTGGATTTCCCCGAAATTTCGAAAAACCGGACAATCCACGAAATTCACGATTGAATGCAGGCGCACACTCCCTCTACGAGTGCAATGATGGAACAATCCCTGCGGTGTGGCCATTTCGCGTTAGAATAAACCTTTTAGGATGGGGTGCGAATAATGTTAGGGTGCACTTCTTCATCCTGCTTGATTTTCTTTTCTCGGTTTGTGCGCAGCTTTTTATCGTTTCACTTTTCCAGGCCACTCTTTTCTATTCTGATCGGAACATTTTTATTCTTTACATCTATTTTTACTTCAGGGCACCGATCTTTCTGGTTTCGGTTACTCATGACTGGCGGAAGATCACCGAGCGATCCCCACAATCCAAAAGACAATCATGAGCACAGCTTGATGGTGTTCTTCAGAGATAAATTCGCCCTGTGGCTCTGTAGACCAGTCACCAAAGTCTGTATCATGCTGGCCTTTCTAGCGTACTTAACAGCTGCCGGCTACGGAATCAGTAATCTTTCTGAAGGGTTCGACAGGAGTCATATCCCGGCTTCGGATTCTCCGACGAATTCCTTTTACATGGCTGACAAGGAGTATTTCTCAAATTTTAGTCACAGGTTTCAGGTGAGTTTTCTTCACACATTCTTTCAGTTTTCAGTCTTTTTTCAGTTTCTTTTTAGTCTTCAGCTAGTTTCCGTTTTCTTCAGTGTTCCGTTTTCTTCAGTGGCGGAGGCTGGGTCCCGTCCCGAATGAGGACAAGTACATTTGTTTTTGCTTTGAAAGAAAAAATAAATCGCCATCAGAGATCACTTCTCGAAATTTACTCACTTCCGCCATGTATTCAATCCTCATTACTTCATATTTTGAAGGGCACCATTGATGCCGGCTTTTTAGTTAAAGTGCGTTCATTTTCAGAATGGTCCGTGCCAAAAAACTTTGAAAGCGTTTTTATGTAAGCTCAGTGGTACAGCATTACATTTACTATCACAAAAGGTCCTGGATGCCAGTTTACAAACCCTGCCGCGACTTTAAATGGAGGGCCGGGGCCCCAAGCGAGCATTATGTTTTCCGAGAGGGGACAGGGTTAGGTCAGGTTCAGATAGCTTTAGGTAAAAAATATTTTTTTCATGCGAGTACTGGGCCCCAATTGAGCATTCTTGCACAAAACGCTCTCTGCCATCTAAAGTCGCGACAGGGTTTGTAAAAGCGCGTCCCGGATTCGCAAAATTTTTTCCGCTTTCGTGAAGCGCATGGTTGCTTGAACAAAACCTGCCACAGATGGAAAAGCAACCCAAACATGATTTTTAAATTTTCCGGACATAAATTCGAGGTCAGTTTACCATTTGACGGCCACAACAACAGCGGACGTGGAATCAAGTTATTTTAGGTAGATGGGTAGGTACCTATCGAAAACCGGGCCAAAAGTTTTATCCTTCACGTAAATCGGAAGGACGGATCAGCGCTGCAATTGAAGCGTATGCATTTCAAATGCAGGAACGGAATAGACGCACATAACCAGGCAAACAGGTCGCGCTCACAGGAAATCATGGCATCCCAGAAAAGAGTAGAATTATTAAAAGATTGAGAGGTGAAAACCGATAGAGTTTCGAAAATAAAGGCCGCAAATGGACAAATGCAAACACTTTTGGTAAATTATTGTTGTTTCGGCCACTGTAACATTTCACAGACATGTGCATCATATTTGATTTGTTTCTTTGTCTACTCGTAAAACGCTTCTAGCTCGTAATTGACGATCGCTTGGACTATTCGAACGAGACAGTCAGGGAAGAGGTCACTCAACTCGTAAGGATGGTGGAGAATTCGACGCACTGCATTGGAGGATTTTACACCGAATCGTGGCTCGACGTGTTCATGAACTATGTCGAAAGAGAGAGTGAGTTCGGCGTGAAGGATCTCAACGTTTCGACGGAGGCCGATTTTGCTCAAAACGTATTCAGGGTAGGTTGAGTTTGAGTGCTTAATTTGAGTGCTTACCACTGTACGATAAAGGAATATTTTGATACACAGCAAAAACTTCGGTGGCAAATTTTTTTTAGTTTTTATTTAATGGCTCCATCATCGCCGGCACAGGCAGCAGATGTCCAGTGGGTTTACAAAACAATAAATACCCACCTGAACATCTGCTGCATGTGTCATAGGGGCGTACCAGCCAACCACCTTGCCCAGACATGCAGACTGAATCACAATTCGATCATGCAGAGTATCCCTGAGAGACAACCCCTGATAAACAATCGGCGCTGCAATTTGTGCAACAAGATAAATACGTGTTGCATAAGCTACGAATTAGTTAGGGGTATCCCTGAGGAGACAACCCCCAATAAACAATCGGCGCTGCAATTGGTGCAATAAAGATAAATACGTGTTGCATAAGCTACGAATTAGTTAGGGGTATCCCTGAGAAGACAACCCCTGATAAACAATCGGCGCTGCAATTGGTGCAATAAAGATAAATACGTGTTGCATAAGCTCATGTTGTTGATGTGTGCGATGTTGGCACCCTCGATAGGTAAAAAGTCCCACTTCGACCATGGCATTCATCAATGCTACATTACTTCTGTTTACTGCCCGAATTTGACCGTTAATGCTTTTAAGGGGGCTAAAATCTTCGTCCCTTTTACGGGGTGCGAACTTCACTGTTAAGTTGGCCCCGTCGATAGGTAAAATTTTTGCCCCCGGTCTTCGACCTTGGCATTCGTTAATGCTACGCAACTGTTGTTAACTGCAAGGATTTGATCGTTACTGCTGCAACGCGGCCCGAGATATTCGACCCTTTATGGGGCTGGGCCACCTAAAAAGGCGAATACCTCGGCCCTCGGTCCAGCAGAAATAATCAAAATCGGGCAGTCACCAGCTGTTACGTGGCATTGGCAAGTGCCATGGTCAATATCGGGGGGGGGGCAAATTTTATCATTCAGCGGGGAGGCAACATCATGCGTAAGTTATGCACATTTACAATCATGCATTTGGAACAAGTCTGTTAAATAAAGTCTAGAATACGAGTTAAATAATTCTCTGATGATACGTTCTATATGTTTCTACTAAACAACAATTCTCATCGTAATTTTTGCTTTGTTTTCAGTATTTCAATGACTCTAGTCGAAATAAGGGCTTCTCGACTGACATTGTTTATGACGAGGAAAAGACAATGATCATTGCGTCGAGGTTCATTGTCCAAGCGATAAACATGTTCACTTCCAGAGACGAAAAAGAACTAATCGAGGAGTTGAGAGAAATTTGTCAGCAATCCCGCATCAACTGCTTCGTCTATCATCCAATTTTCCTTTACTTTGAACAGGTAAAGTTTTTAGAGAAAATGACCGTTTACTTTGCTCAAATGTGAGTGGGTCTGTGG
>JASGXE010017356.1:0-10538 GCA_030068105.1 Sinentomon sp. SZTP_YWyxl
GTGCACTTATGTAAAAAAAATGTTCTCATTGGGATAGAATTGTCAAATTTAGTCCACCTTGCTTCCTTTCTATGACAGTCATTTTTCATTTTTCTGAAAGAGAACATTTATCTACAGATTACGCAAAGCGTAAAAATTAATTTAGATGCCTGCACATTATGAGTCCCTAATTTCTATACATCACAGACCATATTTCATCATTTTTTGACAATCCGCAGGTTTGCAGCACCATGGTTCATCCTTTCAGCATCTAATTCCATACGGCAGACATCGGCATGAATTGCAATGTGTCAAAATTAAGCAGCAGGAACTTACGAGAAAAACAATGAAGTAGGTAGGTAAGTATGAAAGTGCAAAGCTCTGCAGGTGCCTGATGTAGGTAGGTATGTCGTTCATACGTTTGTGGATGGGGTAGCCAAAAAGTAAAACTTCTCTTGTTCTTTGTTGTCAAATCGCTCCGAATATTAACAAAATATTTGGAAGGATTCAGCTTTTTTTCTCTCACTACTTTTGCTGAAGTGTATGAAAAATTTGAAGTTCATAGTTCCACTTATTCTCTCGGAACAAGGCTCTTTGTTGGACTCATATTTTGAAACCGGCTGAAAATAGTGAGATAGTACGGGCAAATGGCAAAAAGCTGTGTTCAAATTTCTGCCATCAACTCACTGTGGGAAAGCAACTGAAATTTGCAGTTACCACTTAAAAAATTTGTTGGGTCTCACGTCCTCCTCCTCCCTGTTCTGAATGGAAATAGTGGAAACACCCCACCACCCAGGGGAATACGTTTTGGGCCTTCATGTGACAAAGCCTCCAATGCCATTTTCTGGGAAAAGAACAGCTTGATTTTGTCTCTTTCTGTGCAGTCAAGGCTTAATAGAAACAATGGAAGCAACAACTAGCAAGTATAAAACAGGCCCAGAAATTTGTAGAGAAGCAAAGAACAGCCACAAAGGCCTACAGCACAGCACACTTCAATCTCGGTGAAATACATTTCAAGCCTTTTCACGTTGAACTTTATTATTTCCCAGCCCCACAAGGTGGGTGCCAGAATATGACAGGGCCTAAAATTGCTCTGTGGAAATCTTTTTTAAAAGGAATGTATGTAAAAAGGAAATTTTTTATTGTGTTTGGAATCAAGTATTTTTCAATGTCCTGTATTGAACCTCCATTGGACATTTTGGTACGTTCAAAATCACATTTTAAATTCTAATCTAATCTAACCAGTGAATGCTTTCTGCACATCTGTCCAGATGTGAATGAGTTCTCCAATCTGACTAATTCCATCCTGTATGGCTCTGTTCTCACTTGCACTCCACCTAACCATGTCCTGCATGGCAATATTCTGTGCACTGGCAAATGCTTTTGCAGCCATTTTCATTTCTTTCAATTCCATTATCACCAGATTCAGATCAGAGTTGCCCAAGCCACCGACCGACGACTTCAAACGAATGCTGCTCCTATGTAAGCGAGGGCAGGGGAGAGGGGGGGAGGCAGGAAAAGGGAAAAGAAGAAAAGGACATAATGATGTTGGGACAGGATCGTGTCTGTCCACAATTTTTTTCCTACATTCACTTTCGAAGAAAATTCCTATTTTACAAATGGGCCAAATTCACTTTTGGCTTCATGCAATAATTCCATCACAAGATCATATTCTGTTGGAAAACTGAAGAAAAAAACACCTAGTGGAAACACAAAACAACAAGCAAGCCAAATGATCTTGAATTCTTATCCCGCTCTTTCTGCCATGGATTGGAATTGGCCCAAAACGGTGAAAATGAATAACAATAGGCCTTCGTGGAACAAAACATGTACCTATGGCCTGGAAATATTTGCATGGCAGTCCTTTGTGGGTGACAATGTAAAAAGAAATGAAGTACGCCTCCATGAAGTAGGCCTACTTGAAGCAGGATTATGAAATGCTCAGCACAAACTGAGCAGAAAGGATTTTACAAGTGCTGCTTCCCAGACCGAATAAAAATGAAAAAATACTGGAATGCAAGCATTAATTCCAATAAAATAGAATAAAACAAAACAACTGCTGCTACTTGTCATTAAAACTTGAAAGTGGTGCTTTTAACAAAATTAATCCTGATATCCTAATTTGATTTGGTTCACTCCTGCGTGCTGCACATAATGTCCATGCATTGCATTTTTTTCTGGTTTTTTAATTATTTTCTTATATTTTTTGCTTCACGATGCTTTCCATTTTCTTGTTCTTTTTGACCGAGTTGGAAATTCCATCTCAAGAAAAAGCCCTATATCTGATGAGCTTTGAGCTTCGTCCAAAAAATCTTGAAATATTTCAACGTATTGACAGTTTTGAGTAAAAAAAAAGAAAACACATTCAGCCACAGGCGAATACCAATCAGCATGTCATCAATGTCAAAAAATGAGAAATGATAGGTGGGGTGGGGCCCCAATAAAAGAATAAATCATCTGAAGTTTCCTTTCACATGAATTGCATTGAAAACTTTCAACGTTCTTGGCAAATGAGAGGCAGACTGAATCAGTGGCGTAACAAGGTGTTCTCGGGCCCCGGGCCAAAAGTTTTGGCTGGGCCCCCGCCCGCAACACAGGACAGGACACATCAAAATGAAATCTCTTGAATCTCACATTTTGAACAAAAATTAAAAATTGAGCTATAAAAAGCAGAAAATTGAATGTCCCTTGCATGCGGCTGAGCGGGTCCCATGACACGGCCACCAGACCAGTGGAGTGGAAGGAGACTGAAGGAGTCCCATCTCTTATCCTCGGACTGGATCCCCGATCCCCTCATCTCCAGCAGGCAGCATGGCGCCCGTCGCGCGTGACTGATGACTAACTAACCAGTTCCAGTCTAGTTCACACCCTCCCTCTGATGCCCTGGCCCTGACATAAAAAGGTCCCCTCTCACACCCTGATCAAAAAAGGTCCTCTCTCACACCTCGATCAAAAAAAAGGTCCCCTCTCACACCCCGATCAAAAAAAGGTCCCCTCTCACCTCACGCCCCGATCAAAAAAGAAAAAGAAAAAAAAGGCTCGTCGTCGGGCCCCCGGACCCTTTGGGCCCCGGGGCAGTGCCCTGCCTGCCCATGCGGTAGTTACGCCCCTGGACTGAATCAATTTCCTCTATCTAAAAAAAAACTTTTGCTTCAGTCAGAATTAATCCCCACTGACACAATCAATGGCTTAACAAACAAACAACAGAACTGTGAATTATTGCTATCGTGGCAAACAAGCAGATAGCGACTATATACTCCCCATGCTTTTTGGCCGGAGTCGTAGGTGCTTGCCATGGCTGCAAATATTAATATTTTGCCTGCGGTTAGGTTAGGTGAGGTTTGGTTTTGGTTAGAATGATGAACTCTGATGTAACCACAAGCAAAACACAATTATTTGCAGGCAATTGGCAGGAAAACAGAGTTGCGATGACGAAGGAGTAGGTATATAGTCGCTATCCTCTAGTTCGTGGCAAAGCCTGTAGTGGGATGTTTAATGCATTACACGTTGTTGTTTTTTTATTTGGATAAAAAAATGAAAAACGAACTTACCTCCGTATTGCCTTGCTTGCCCTTTCCATCTTTGTTGGCTGGCAGTATCAGAAAAAACAGCTCTTCTTAACGAAACAAATTCGTTGTCCACTTCAAAAGGGCCACAAGTGCCATTTCATTTTGCAACCCCACCCCAGACACGTGAATCTACTGGATCAAGGCATTTAGGCTCACAAATGCTTTTATTTATTTTGAAATAGCCAGTTTCGAGATTTTGCTTTTGCCCCTAGCTTGGAGGCAGGCATCAGTCGAAAAACTAAAGAACAATTTAAAAATAGAATTGATTATCAGTAAAAAATTGAATAAATTTTGATAATCAGGGCCGGAACCAGTGGGAATAGGATAAAAAATGATTCATGCTACAATATATGTGAAGGCTTGCTTTTTAAAACAGGCGCAAAATAAAATTAAAAATTATCAAACTTAACAATTTATTTAGGTAATTTTTTGTTTCTAAATTTAATAAGATTAGCACTGAATAAAAAAATAATAATTATCATTGTTATTTTATTATTATTATAACGCACAAACAGCTAAAAGCCATGTGGCACGTGAATTTCCAACTTTTCAGAGATCAGGCGTAACTTTCAGCAACTTTCAGAAATACCTACCCTAACAATAAAATGGAACAAAATGACCACCTTGTTTTTCTTTTTCCAACTTAACACACTGCACTCAATGTTCAAAAATGCTTTATTCAGATTAATTAAGGAATGATCAGGGATTGCAGAGTGCCAGCCCCCTGTGCAAATGAAAAATAATAAACGGGAAACAAAACAACATTAAAACTATAGTATTTTTTAGAAAATCCACATTCAGAATTTTAGAATGGATGAAAAAAGTTCAAGATTCACTTCTGGAGAGAAGAGGAGAGGGCACAGACGCACACTGACACAGACATGACAAGCAACTGATCTGATCCTGCCAACTGAAAAATGTGAATTCAACCAACATCACAGAAGCAAGGAAGGACAGGACAGGACAGGAATGAGTCTGCAGACTGCAATAATGCAATCTGTGGTCATGGACACCAGTCAGTCACCACAAAGGCAGCTGCATGGCAGGCCCTCCTGTTCCCAGCCATGCCCAGCAAATTGCTCTTGGTGCTGGAGGAAGGGAGGGAGAGGGGAGGGAACTGGGACAAGCAGCAGACCACAGCAGCAACAACAATTCAAATTGAACAGTGATGACTCAGTGAGGACTTCTTGTTCAGATCTGTCTCCTGTGGGGCAGGGCTTGCCAGACAGTTGAAGATGCAGACAGTTGATGATAGGTATGCATGGGAACAAAATGACAACATAGGAGGAAAAAAGCACAGTGAAGAAGAGAGACAACTTTACAGATGAGGAATGAATGAATGAAGAAGCAGGAATGAGGGAGAATGGGTTGCCTGCTCAGTATGCAAAAGCATTATAAATAATCAACTCCCACCACTGGGAGATGAGGACAGAAGAGCAGAAAAGGAGTTAATCCTTTAATCCATCACAGCAGGTAAACATCAGACACAGGCATCCCTGAAGGACAATACAGTACAGTGTGCGCCAAAAGTTACCAAACCAATGGCCCTAGCTGACAAAACTGTTAGGGCGTGACAACATGCCTTAAAAGCATATCTAGGCAATGAATTTTCCCCAGCAAAGATAAAGCAAGAGGTCATCTCACCAGACCCTTCATCTCTTCAAAAGTCAGGGCCCACCACACCACAAGGTTGTAGTTTTTGACAACCTTGTGGTGTGGTGGCCAACCAAAACTGCACCACAACATTGCAGTTTTGGACCACCACATGAGGCAAGACCAAAAAAGAAAAATTATTTGGATAATGGGCCCTTTGTGTGCATGATTCTGCAATAATTGCATTGACCTGGGATTTGTTCAACCAATCTTGACCTCAGGCAAGCAGCAGTGAGCTCAACAAGGAAGGACTGATGAATGATGATTGATGATTCAGATCAAATGAACAGAGTTCATGTAGTGTCAGTGGTTGGTGGCCTTATGAATGGATTATGGCACAAATACAAAAGCTGCCCACCCAACATGCATGCACAGCTACACTGCACTTCCTTGGGAAATGATGGGAGGTTTTTAAAGCTGACAGAAAAAAAAGAAAGAAAACAATTACTCATTTTGAGGAACCAGGAAAATCCTGAAGTCAGACAGATTGGTCACACCATGGCAAGTGGACAAGGTGTTCCTATTTATCATATGCGGCCCCTTACAATATGATTCTGCAAATAAAAAGGCATAACAATGTCTGCACCTCTCACATGATTCTGCAAACAAAAAAGCAGGACAACAATATTGAGACATCCCACATGATTCTGCAAACAAAAACGCATCACAACAGTATCAGCACCTCCCACGCGCTTTTGCCAGCAAAAATGCATAACAAGATAAGCACCACTCACATGATTTTGCAAACAAAAACGTACCACAACAATCTTAGCACCTCTCACATGATTTTGGAAACAAAAACGCATCACAAAAAAGCACCTCTCACATGATTCTGCAAACAAAAACGCATCACAACAGTATCAGCACCCCCCACACGCTTTTTCCAACAAAAACGCATCACAAGATAAGCACCTCTCACATGATTCCGCAAACAAAAATGCATCACAACATCAGTACCTCTGACATGATTCTGCAAATAAAAATGCATGACAACAATGTTAGCACCTCTCATATGATTTTGCAAACAAAGACGCATCACAACAAAATTACAACCTCCCACATGATTCTGCAAACAAAAACGCATCACAACAAAAGCACCTCTCACATGATTCTGCTGACAAAATTTCATCAGAACAAGAAAGCACCTGTCACATAATTCTGCAAACAAAAATGCATGACAACAATATTCGCACCTCTCACACGATTCTGCAGACAAAAACGCATCACAACAATATCAGCACCTCTCAAATGACTCTGCAAACAAGAATGCATCACGTCATTAGCACCTCTTATGATTCTGCTAAAAAAGCACAACAATGTTAGCACCTCTCACAAGATTCTGCAAACTAAAATGCACCACAACAATATTTGCACCTCCCACATGATTCTGCAAAAAAACGCATCGCACCAATATCAGCATCTCTCATAAGATTCCGCAAATTAAAACCGCATCACAATATCAGCACCTCTCACCACATGATTCTTCAAACAAAAAATCATGACAACAACAAGCACCTCTCACATAATTGAATTCTACAAACAAAAACGTCTCACAACAAAATCACCTCTCACATGATTCTGCAAACAAAAATGCACGACACACAACAAAATCACCTCACATGATTCTGCAAACAAAAATGCACGACAACAATGTTAGCACCTCACATGATTCTGCAAACAAAACAGCATCACAACAAACGCACCTCTAACATGATTCTGTAAACAAATCCGCATCCCAACAGCATAGCACCTCTCACATGATTCCGAAAACAAAAACGCATCACAAGATAAAAGTACCTCGCACATGATTCTGCAAACAAAAATGCATCACAACATCAGCACCTCTCTCATGATTCTGCAACAAGCAAAAAAGCATGACAATATCAAGACCTCTCACATGATTCTGCAAACAAAAACGCATCACAGCAATATCGCACCTCTCACATGATTCTGCAAGCAGAAACGCATCACAACAATATGGCACCTGTCACATGATTCCACAACCAAAAACACATCACAGCAAAAGCACCTCTCATATAATTCTGCCAAAAACGTGTCACAACAATATGGCACCTCTCACATGAGTATGAAAAAAACCATCACAATAAGCAACTCTCACACGATTCTGCAAACAAAAATGCATGATGACATCATCAGCACCTCTCACATGATTCTGCAAACAAAAATGCATCACAATAAAAGCGCCTCTCACATGATCCTGACGAACTCACACATGATCCTGACGAAAACGCACTACAACAATGTGGCACCTCTCACCCTGGCCGTAGATAACATGGTTGCACGGATTTTAATCCGTCTCTCTTCATTTTATAATCCCCAATTGTAAACAAACAAAATGGCGTCGGAAAAGATGCAAATCGAAAAGTGAGCGAAGAGGACTTCAATGCAAAGCAAACGTAAAATCAATTTTTCTCTGCACTTTTTTGGTTTCTGTAACCTTTGCGGATGGATAACATTACAGTTTTGAGAGCTCTGAAATTCCTGACTTTGAACATTTCCTTGATTGACTAAAATGAAATATTTTCAGAGGAATGAAACCATTTAAAATCGCGGAAATAACTTCATTTTATCGCCTCAATTCAGTGTCGCTCCATTTTGTTTCCATCATCCGCTGTCTTCTTTTGGTGGATTTTCATGTTTTGACGGATTTTTCTTCCTTTGACGGTGAAAGTTTGAAATCTGGTTTTACAGAAGGCACTAGATGACAGAGTCCGAGATCCGTGCCGGAGGTTTCAGTAGATATCTCTTACTCATGGCTTGGAGATATGCAGCAGGGATCATCTCAAGGAAGATTTTGATTCTTGTGTTTTCTTTGTTCGACACTTTTGCCTTGCATGTTCAACAATTGGGCACAAGTCCTGTCTCATAATGTCTCTTTCACTGGTTCCAGCGCAGTTTTCAAAACTTTCGAAAACGTCAGAGGAAACAGCTCTTCAAGCTTTTACATCGCAAATTTCAAATTTCTTCTCTGCAGCTTTCAAAAAGCAGTTTTACAATTTGTATTTCATTGACCAAGCAACGCATTGATTTTGTGAGCAAATCCAGTAAATTTCGAGATTCAGTCATATAATAGCGATATTATCAGGTCTTTCTCATGATTGATAAAAAGAATGACTTCCTTTCCTTGTCTGAGAAGGCCTTTTTTAACTGAAAACATCCGTTCAAATCAAAGAAATCTGACGTTGACTGCACGCAACATGATGTATCTCACTTGCTGAATGTATTGATTCAGGGGGCCAAATTTGGATTCTCAACGATGGGATTGCCTCTGATTTCCAGACTTTCCAACCTGCCTTTCCATCATTTCTGCATTTGAGTCTTCACTGAAATCGGAAAGAGTGAAATGGTCAGAGCAAATCGCTCTACGAACCACCTCTACAGGACCTTTTTTGCGTGAGGACTATATCCGTTGCTTTTGCATTTCAGTGTCTTCATAAATTAGGTATTCATTTTTCTTCTCAACTGAAGGACGAAGCGCTTTGAAACTAATGTTCCACATGTAGCCAGGGTTCCAAGGACCGAATAAATCGTTTCGAAGCTCAAAAACAGAACCCTTCGCTTGACGTCAACGTTCAGCGGAGCGCGAGTGCATCTTTGTCTCTCTTGAAAAGTTGACCTGGTCTCTCTTTGCTCGCTGTATCATAAATAACCGGTTTTCGGCTTTAAATCCGTGCAACCATGTAGCCAAGCCTCTCAAGAGTCTGAAAAAAACACATGACAAGATCAGCACCGTTCACATGATTCTGCAAACAAAAATGCATGACAACAAAACAAGCACCTCTCACACGATTCCGTAAAGAAAAACGCATCACCACAATATTGACATCTGTCAAATGATTCTGCAAACAAAAAAGCATCACAACACCATCAGCACCTCTCATGATTCTGCAAGCAAAAACGCATCACAACAATCTTAGCACCTCCCACATGATTATGCAAACAAAAACGCACCACAACAATTATAGCACCTTTCACTGTTCTGCAAACAAAGGCGCATCACAACATATCAGCACCTCTTGCATGATTCTGCAAACAAAAATGCATCACAACAAAAGCACATCTCACATGATTCTGCAAACAAAAATGCAACACAAAAATCATAGCACCTCTCAAATGATTCTGCAAACAAAAACGCATCACAACATTTCAGCACCTCTCACATGATTCTGTAAACAAAAACACATCACAACAATATCAGCACACCTCACATGATTCTGCAAACAAAAACGCATCACAACAATATCAGCGCTTCTCAGATGATTCTGCAAACAAACACGCATCACAAAAAATAACCTCTCACATGATTCTGCAAACAAAAACGCACCACAACAATAGGTAGGTTGGATTTCCAGTTCGTGAGGTATGTCTTCTGAGACGGCATCTATTTCTCAAAACAGATGATTTCTTGGCAAGTACTGATTGGCTTAATTTTGGTTATATGCTGTGGCGCTCAGTAGCTTTTTTCTCTTGGCACATTTCCCAAAATGCCAGTTTATGTCAAATGCTTCTCCTCAGACTTGTTCTGGCATTCATTCTGCATCATTCTGCCCCTGAGTTCAGTTGATCCAGCCTTCATTAAACAAATCTTGCGCATCTATTTTTCGTAATATAAATTCGTTTTCCATTGGATTTCATTCGTTTTCTCAAACATTGGCTTTCATGTCATCAGTCACCAAAATGTAAAGTGACAACTATTTTTAGTCATGTTTCAATAATTTGTCATTCTGCATTCTTTAATCTATTTTTAGGCGTTAGTTTTGTCGAATTTTTCTTTGGGGCTTAAAGTGTACAAAATAGGGTGCCGGGACTCTTTTTGGAGAGGTGCACTTGATTTTTGGGGGCATGTGTTCCTTAAAAAGGCCAGCTGTACCAAGAGTATTTTGAGACATCAGACTTGTGGCATCACTAATTAATCAAACGTCCATCCTGCACTCGTCCATGAAACAGTGGCAGAGACGTTAAGCAGTCAAAGAGCATAGCAGCAGCCTGCATTGGTGGCATATTTTCAATTGCCGAATCAATTTCAATGAACTGTACTCAAGACATTTATCGGACACCAGGCAGTAGGTCAGGTTGTGTCAGTGGCAGCTTTAGTTGGATTCATGATGCTGAAAAGTTCCAGCAAGCATAAACCAGTTGCAAAATTCCCATGGCAAATGCAACAACACATCCCGGTGGTCAATTACCACTTCTGCAAGAGAAGAGGCAGATCGCCTCTTTTCATTGTTGTTACAACAGACTAATAGGTACCATTATGTATATTTTCGTAGACTTTTCTGCACTGATAGTTTTGCTTTTGCAGCCCGCAGCCAGGGA
>JASGXE010017357.1:0-11119 GCA_030068105.1 Sinentomon sp. SZTP_YWyxl
TTGTTTTTGTTTGTTTGGGGCATAGTACAAGTAGTGTGGTGCCGGTTGACAACTCAATAATTTATATTTATGTTTTTAATTATTTTTATTTTTTTTCTTTTGAAAATGGTAAAATAAAATGAATCGAAGCTTCCGCAAACAGAATCCAGAAAAAAATCTGGCTGATTTTTCACAAACATAAAATAAAACGGGGAAAACATGAATGTACTTTTTTTGACCCATGACAACTGACATGGAATGACATGACCTGAGTGACCTGACCTGACTCTGGGTCTAGTCAGAACACATAAGCATTACAACATAACTCCTTCGGTACCTTGAATGATTGAAAGATATACGTATTGAAAGGCATGGGAAAGGAAGTTAGGGATTTTTAACACTGGAAATTTAGCTCTGCACAGCTAGAAAAAAAATTGTGTGTCTACTCGAATTTGTGGCTTTTCGACTTTTCACTTTCATTAATTCTCAATTTTAATGCAATAATTGTTCATCTTCATTTTTCTATTTCAGTTTTCAATACCATAATTGATTTATTTTTTTGGTTATTTATTGGAGAATGTGCACTGTGTCATGGCATGCTGGATATTCATTACAATTTAGAATTAGCTGACTGGTAGTATTACTTTGGCAGCCAATTGAGATATTTTCCAGCAGATATCATTTTTGAGCTCCAGAAAACGTGCACTTTTCAATCCCAAACAAAAACTGCAAACTGGTTACCAAACCGATATCTGGATCAGATTTTGTCCGATCAGGAAGACCGGAATCGGCGCCTAGCATAAACCAAGGAAAAATATCAAATGGTGACAAGTATGCAGAAACTAGATGGAACGGCTTAAAATGGCCCATCATCCTAAAATACCAAACCATTCACGTAAGATGTAACACATATTTTTTTAGAAAATACCATTTAAGATTACAATACACATGCCAACTAACTTAGAATTATTATCTTAAAACTACACCAACTTTCCTAAGACTAACATGTGGAAACTTGGAGGCAGGTGTTAAGTGTTAAAAGTTAAAAACGGCGTACTTTTGTTACAATCATTATAGTCAGTGGAACAAGAAACACGATATGTATGTGTTAGCAGTTTAAAATACTCGAGAGGTGCAGTTGATGCAACAGGGGTGGGTTGAAACAGTGTAAATGTACTCTAGCCTACTGCTGTCTACCGATCTGAGTGAAGCGTGCCGTGTGGATACCGTCTATCTAAAAAGTTACAAGATTGAAAAACTGGAAAAAATGGACGCAATTATTATAATGACACGACATTTATGTGGAAAGATTGCTTGGTAAAGAATGACCACGTGATATGGGTTCCGTGAGAAACCCAACAGAGAATCTATTGAAGTGCACCAATACAAGCATCAATTTTTGGAACGATTATGCAGTCTTTCTTAAACTGTTTCCATGCAATCAGTAGTCCATGTCAATGCACCCGGAGATGGGCTAAAACCCCTGGGGAAGGGTGAAAAAAAATTTTCCAAGAAAAATGCCAAATATCACATTCAATCCAACAAGTGGATTTTCATGAATGTGAATAAAAATGTCTGGCTGCAATTCACACTAGGCCATCTGGGTGGTGAACAACTGTACAAAAAATACATGATACCTGCCAAAAAAAAGAGCTGGCCTTCCAATAAAAGGGGAAAGATGAAAACTTTCTGAGACCTTTCTGCAAAATGTGGGACACTGACGAATCAGTTTAAGAAACACTGTGTAAAATAGGTGAATTTTCCAAACAACAAACAAGGAAAGTTCCCAGAAAAAAATGAAACTGCCTATTGACAGCAAGCTTCTGGCAATTTAACACAAAAACTACACTGTGACAACGAAAATGACATAAGACAAAATGAAGTATTCATATTTACATGGGTATTGCTGATGGACTGACACTGCAGGCATGGAGTTTGGTGCCGACCCACATAAAATCCACAACGATGAAGCATTTTTCAGGAAGGATTGAAAGTGTTCCCATTACCATTTTTTGATCAATCCACATCAGATATGGCTCGTTGAAGCAGCCAAACTGCGTGCAAAAATGTGCACTAAATTTCACATCCATTGTCACTCCGAAGATGCTTTGGACCATTATACACCATAAGCTCAGTGACACATTTAGAATCATCTTTGTAACAATGGAAAAACTGTGAGTCATTTAATCTGATGAAGTGACATATCATTTTCTTATTGGCCTGCACTGCATCACCAGACCTGACCTGAAGTGGTGTTCCTTTTAGCACGGCCACCACGGATCCTACCTGAAAGAAATGCAGCCAATGCAAAAATAATGCAAAAAAAGAAATGCACTCATATGCAAAAAATCAGTGAATCAATTTTCCATCAACTGTATGCATGAGCTCGTGCAAAGAATGGCATTCGGTAGTCTACAAAATAAAACAAGACGACTTCAAGAATGCACAAACATTCCGCTTGGTGCATCAAAAATCGAACAAAATCCCACTGATTTTTATGAAAACCTCTTCTTTACTGTCAATAAATGACTTGTTCAATTCAATTCAATTCTTCCTCCCCCCATCAGCCAGCCCAACTGTCAACACCCATTTCTTTTCACTCCACTTCTAGATAAGCAGTAAGCTGAAACTTTACAAAACAACGACCATCAAAAAGTGATCAAACATTAACGGTAAAACGTCTTGTAAATACAAAGTGGACGAGAATCTTATTGACCGAACTCTATGCTTCAAGACAGCATATTGTATCTGATTACCCAATCAATAGCAGCCTAATTACTCTAACCTTAGCACCTAGACACAAACAGAAAAGAACAGGCTGTAGTAATGAAGAAAATCAGAAATGAAAGAAATATGACAAATGGAACGGTTTGGAATCAACAATAGGTGTGCTGCATCTGAAAAAAGAAAAAAGGATAAAAAAAAAATACACAAAAAGAATGCTTCACATATAACTACAACTCCAAATGCTGAAGTCGAACCAGGAAGGAGCAACATCGAAGGTCCACTGCCACCGATCTCCTCCGGAACACTCTGCATGCATGCACGGACAAGTTTGTGAGACAATAGTGTGATTCAATGATGCTTCCTACACAATCACGAAGACAGTTTTGTGAGAAAAGTTTAAAAAGACGGAAATGGACACGATTTATTGTTCGAAAACTGCCCAGAGCAACTGGTACAGCCATCCATCCCCACTGTTTACACACCACCGCGGAACTTCAATCGGCAAATGCAGCTTACAAGGCTGCACATTTCCAGCCGTCGTCCGCTCAGATGGACAGTGTTGAGTTATCCCATTCCAAATCCTTCTTTCCACTGCTGCTGCAGCTGTCGTTTCTCGGATTACCCTTTCGCATGACACTTCTCACGCCACCTGCATGACCACCACGACCACCTGAAGCCATTGCCTGGTCGTCATCATCATCATCATCGCTCGAATACATGTCGTCATGGCAACTGGAGTCATCGGACGATTCGGATTCGTCCATGTCCGGGGCTTGGCTGACGTTTCGGCCCTGGACATCCAAATTCTGCAAGATCATGTAGAGTTTAAGCAAACCATCCCAGACATGGAACAAGAACAAATTTGCTAGAGTTTCGAGACTGTCCGTGACACTTTAAAAATTGCAAATTTCACACTCTTACTTGTTAAACGCAATTAAAATATTTTCCAACTTTATTTTTGTTTTCAGTTTCAATGAGCTGAAAATCAGCAGATGGTTATGATTTCTGCCATTAAAGAACAACGCAGTGGTGGAAAGGTTTTCCCCGGGTAAAGAATTTCCATGATTTCTCCAACAATTGCCAAATCAGAGTTTTCTGGAACCAGAAACTCTGTGCAAGAACATGCCCATATTTAAAAGTTCAAAAACTTCTTGAGAACAATTTTGCAGGATAAAATAATTGATGCTCTGCCAAGAACCACAAGATTCCTTCCATGAATTATGAAGAAGAGGGAGGTATTGCCAAAAATTACTAAATTGCTGGAAGTATGCATTTGCACCATGATCAGGGGACTTTACAGACAAAACTTCAATCTGCTACCTCATTCCCTTCATGCGGAACTACAGTGAAGGTGTGGAATTTACCCAGCAACTAAGAGAATACAGGCTGTCACTCAGCAATAAAAACCACCTCTCAAAGTAAAAAAACTACAAACATTAAATTTGTCCAGTTGAGAAAGAACTCTGTAATCTTGCAAGAAAGCATGCCTGAGGAAAATGGCAAGATAGATAATAAATGAGTTGATAATATAACTTATGAGCTGTTTGGCAATGAATCCCAACCTGATTTAGCAATGAATACAAAAAGAAAATGAAAAAATCCAAAATTTTAACAAAATCATCCTTATTAATAATGTCATGGCATGGCGCTTAGCACTTAGCTGTGAGATGAGAAGGCTCAAAGCATGGTCTATTCATTCAAAAAATGCAATATTGATGAATGATAAGTGCGGTCAAGCCAAAAGTTGCTTGCATTTAACATTTGCGGTTTGCATCTAGGCGGCAACATTCATGTTCATATAAACAACAGTTGTTGACATCGGAGAAAACCAAGCTTTTGAACACTTTACAAGATCCTTAACGACCATACCAGAGTTGTTGAGGTGGCAAGGAATATTCCAGCCTGCGAATTAAAATGGCCACAATCTTAAAAAATGGAGGCATTGAGAGCAGCAGAGCCTGTAAAAGATGATGATCGGGCTGTGCTATTCCAAACCACAGTGGAAAAGTATTTTTTTTAATCCAAAATCTATTTCCTCTTCATAAATGCTTTTTTCAACTGAAAAAGTCTTTTTCCTTTGTGGCAGAGAAAAGCACAGCACACTCATCACCGATGCCAAAAAAAATACCCGATGCAATCCGCTCACAGGTTGAAGGAGGCGAACAAGTTGGTGTGTTTTGTTCTCCCTTACCTCCATCGGATTCACAGTGATGTTCAGTGCTGAATCATCCCAAGCCATTTCCGTGTCGGCAATCTCCTCCTGTCGTGTCCTGTGGTGTGCTGCTCTGATACGTGCAATGCCAAGAATGATCATAAACACCAAGAAGCCAATGCAGACAACGATGATTATTGTGACTGCATGACCTAAAATAAAACCACAATCAATGTTTTGGTGAAATGAAGAAGAAAAAACAACGTGAACCAAAGTACAGAAATCGTAAAAAGGGACATGTACCACAAGTGCCACAACATACGGGATGCAGCATGGCAGTAACAACTTTTGTGTAGGTCTGGCAACAACACTATGGCATTTTCATTTCAGTTCAGACTATTTCCACCCTCAAAATGGGAAGATAATGTTTGTGGTAGACATGCCTACCTTTAAAAAATTATTGAACTTGGGACTTTTCATTAGGTACCTGCTTCTGAAGCCTGCATAAAAGCATTGCCCCTTAAAAATAATCATTTTGCCCTTTTAGTTATACATTTTGAAAAGAAACTATCAGTCTGCAGTTTCCTGGACAAGATTAATGGCAAGGCCTTTATCCATCAGAACTTGCAGGCCATGCATCTCACCCATCTACATCTTTGACAGTCCTTTACACAACAAAATTCATGAATTTTATATCTCTCTGATAAAAGAACACCTGGGTGAATGCGATAATGCAGAGTCAAATGAGGAATTGGGACATGCTGGCCGTTTGCAAATAACAATGGCAATGTGAATATCACCCTTGAACCGACCAGCTGAAACTGGGGTGCACGAAAGACAGGAATTCTGTTGCTGCACTCATTCCCTCTGGAATTTTTGCAGCAAAAAAATATGCTTCTTTCCATGTAACAGACTCTGTAAATGAATAGAAAAAAAATGATACCTACATCGACAAGTAGCAGGTTCAATCTTGCTTTGATAATGTCAAATGCTGAATGCGAGAGAAAGGTTGATCCCAGGAATAGGATCATTCCTGTTCTAAAAAGTTCTAAATAGTACCAGCACCAACTAGAGCGAAACACAATTCAATTTTAAATGTTGGCCACAGAACTCACTTGCACCACCAGTGGCAACAACAGCCTGACTAGCATCAACAAGAGACGACGTCATGTAAACATCGTTGATCTTCATTGGTTTGCTCTCGATCTGGTGTTGGTGGACATGGGCATGAGCCGGGGCCGACTCATGGTGGTCTTGGCGATCAGCAATCACATTCTTCACCTTGCCATCATCAGGAATGGAATTTGGGTGAGCTGAGTTCGGAATGGAGGTGGTTTCGGTGACTGGCTTAGAAGATGGATCCGGATGGACAACAGTCAGCTGTGAAAGAGCAAGTATAGCACGATGAAAGAATTCAAAACCCTCAAGAAACTGATCAGTCCTTGTATGGTGCCTGATAGACGGACCAGAGAAGTGAATCATTAGAAAATGCCAAGGACTGTGAATCAGTAGGTGGGAGGATGACGCAAAACAGTAGGTTGACAACAGGCACAGTAGGATGATGTAGGGCAGGAAGGTTAGGTTAGGTTATGTTGTCAATTTTTTTGAAAGAAAAATCGGGTATATCACATTATGAATGCCAAAACAAAATTTATTTTCCCCTTTTTGTCAGTAGCTGTGAATCTATCTGGAGCTGTTGTTGAAACGGCCATGAAATGACCGTAATTTTGATGCCAAGGCATCAAAATAACCCAGAAGTGCATCTTTCCATGGTAGACTCAAAACGTTGACAACTGTTGGTAAAAAATTAAATTCAGTGCACTTACCACCTGGACATATTCATTGCTGACAAATCGACCATTCAATTCTGAACAAACAAGTTTGAAAGTACGGTTCAGATAGTAAGCTGGTTTACGGTTGGAATACTGCACCTGGCGGAGAACCTGTAGAAGAAAAAATGTTGAGGTAAAAGAAGGGAGTTACTGTGCCAAAATGGATGCAATACACCTCTCCCTCCAGAGGATCTTATTTTGCTCATTTGCATTCCAGTTCTGTTTCGAAAAGCAGTAGTTTTTCTTTTCCGTCCATCCATGATTTTGCATTTTGTCAGTTGACCAGCCAACATTCGCTTTATTTCATGCCAGATGGATCACATTCGTGTTTTTGCTGCAGAGAAAAGGAGCCAACAAGAAATTCATGGAAGATGCATGTTTGTTGAGAGGAACCAACAACAAAATAAACATCGATTGTATTTACCCCAGCAAAATCATTTCCGAGGATCATTAGACTGTACGATTGCACTTGATATCAGCAGAGTTCGCTTTGTCGCTTCGAGCAAATTTTATTGAGTCTTTGGACATAAATAATCACTTGCGTATGTACTAATAAAAAATTAAAGGAAAATTTTTAAAACTGGGAAAATATCATCAAACTTTGAAAATCTGCTTTAAACTGGGAGCACATTTTTAGGTTTCAAATTTCTTATGCCCAGTTTTTCCAACGTGGATCAAAAATTGATCTCAGATCAGGAGCCACTGATCTCGGATCAAGCCGAATTCGAGTTTTTTTGGATCTGATCCGAGATCACGCTGTCGAAACTGATCCTGGATCAGTGGCTGATCTCGGATCAGAATTGTGTGTTTTTCCAATGTGGCTCAAGTCCTGATCTCGGATCAGATGGCTCTGATCCGAGATCAAATCTGATCCTCCATTTTTGGCGGATCAAGGGTGGATCAAATTGGCATTTGTGTTCAACTGTGCCGCAGTAGTTCGCAGAGTTGCGTTGTTTTTGCAGACATTCAATCAGGCATCAGTCAGAACGGTGGCACTTGTTCCGATTTATTTTTTGCACATTTTCTACTTTTTATGTAACTAACCACAAAATTTAATAAAATTTTCAATTTTATCCATTTTTGGCTTTCATATGATTCCCATGAACACAGAGTGTGTCTTGTTCACCGATCGAAAACATTTTTTTTTTCATTTTCTGAGCCTTTTCACATGAAAGAAAACAAAGGGCCAAATTGACTTGACCGACCTTGTCGCCTACCTAATGATTGCAGCAAATCACGTCCGCGAGTTTGGTCTCCTCTTACGTGATATATGTCAAGTTTTTAGAACTGTGACCGAAAGAAGAAGAGCAAAAGAAGTTCGAAAAAGGCAAGAAAACTCTGTTCACTGTGCCAAACTTCTTTTTCAGCATCTTCAACGTTGACATGACAACTGCAACAAAGTTCACAAAATTTGTCATGCAGCTCGCAAAAATCCACACTTCCAAACAACAGCCAAAATGATCACTCATCGATTTTGAAAAATTTGCGTTCAGCTGGGTTTGAACCGGTGCCTGTGAGTCCGCAGTCGGACGCGCTACCATTGCGCTACATCCCCCTGTTGGCGAAAACTTTCAATAATGTCAGTTTATACTTTACGCTACGCCGACACGCGCTTGAACAAGGTCCCTGGCGTTCCTTCGCAAGCATTCTCTGTTGTCATGGCAACGAAAGTGCGCATGTGAACTCCAATGCAGAGTCTGCTCCAGAAGTGCTTCCGACACTGATCCGAGATCAGAAATTCTCTCTGATCCGAGATCAGTGCCTCTGATCCGAGATCAATTGATCTCGGATCAAATTGCTGAAAAAAACTCAACTCATTTTGATCTCGGATCAGAATCTGATCCGAGATCAATTGATCTCAGATCATCTCCACTTTGATCCGTGTTGGAAAAACTGGGCATTAATGTTTCAAAAAATCCCAAAAACAAAAGTGAAAAAAATCCTTTTTTTCTTGATCACTTCAAAAATCTAAGTTTGAAATTCAGACAATTTTTGTAGCTTACCTCATCAAAACAGTTGCAAAGAACAGTTGTTATCTTCCTGAAAAACACCAGCCTCAAGAGAATCTTCAGCAAATGTGGTGTTACTGAGCCGTCAGTGAAATCCAGCAAAAAACAACTGCCTGAGTAGTTAGTAGAGGAAAAATTCACCATAAAAAAAACTTCCTCCATCGTTGACTAGTTGGTTCCCTCCATGGTTGCCCGTCAAATAAAGCTGCAGTTGTTTAGGACTAAAAAAATGTGCGCTTGTTGAAGAAAATCTGGGAGAACAAACCTGTTCATAATTGTAGATCATATCAGCTCCATTCAACAGTGCCCCATCCTTGTTTGTCTTGTATGTAATTCCAAGTTGGTGCATCATGTTGTCAGGAAGGGTCAGGGTTTCATGATCAGGATTCAATGGTGGATAAACGGAAATGGTGCATGAATCCAACTTCTTTTCAATAACGCTTACTGGCTCTCCTGCAAACAGGGTTTCAAAGAAAAACCAAACATCTAATGTGTGTGATCTTTTGAAAAACTTCACTTCCATAACATGTGCTAGGCTCCAAATTCTGAAGCACGAGGCAAGATTTCGAGAAAAGCCAAATTCTTGCCACCATGACAAAACAGAACATAAGAAATGCGACATCACTGTTTTTAAGAGCAATGAACCGGCACAGGTTTCAATCAGCGCAAAAGCCGGGGGTACAGGGGGACGTCCCCCCCCCCAATATTCTTCTAAGGGAATGCGTTCCTCCCAATAATTTTGTCGAAATTCAGTGGAAAAAGTTCGGGAGCTTTCGAGGGTGATTGAAAGTGAAACTTTCAACCCAGGCATCCCTGTCCTGTCGAATCACATTTTAAGTGTTCAAAGTTTCTTCTTTAGCTTGGAGGTTTTGTGGTCATCACACATTTTTTTTTTTTTGAATTACTGTTTACAAAATGTTGTTTGTGGGAAAATGCTTTCTTCTGCATTTTTGCATTAATTGTGAGAAAAATGGCCGTTTTTGAAAAATTGAGCATTCTAGGTACCATTTTTTCAAAATTTCTTCCCATTCGGGGAGGGGGACACTCCCTCCCCGAATCCCTCCCCCGCCGTTGTGCGAAAAGCACTGTCGTGTGATAACATGCCACCACTGCTGGTCTGCGGTCCCCCCAAAGTCCAAGTGGCTTTTGAGTGCTTGGTTTCAATGAGGTTGAGAGTGGAAGACAGGGTTTCGAAAACCAACCAATGGGTTTGTGGTGCAAGACGTGGAAGGCAGGTGATCTATCACCAAGCACAAGGAAAACAACTTTCATTAAATTGTTGCCAATCGGGACAAGAAGTCATCATGTGAAACCAGATGAAAATTGCATTCCAGTTTCAGCAGACCAGAAGCACTAAAGTCACAACATGTGGTCAGAAATTACACAACTGCAAGTAAACTGCAAGTAAACTCCAATTTTGCATTTCATTCCACATCCTATTTCGCAGAATGTCATGTGACTAAAGCAGCCAAATGTACACAAGAATTTATTGTCTTTCGTATTTCACAAAGACCGTCATGCCCTTGTCAGCGAAGAACAAGTGGAAAGACTTCATGCAGATTTTAAAAAAGCCTATCATTTTGTCCCCGTGTAGGATTATTTCAGAAACAACCTGTATAGTTTCCTGTACTTTTTGCCTTCAGCAGCCATTATCTGAAGCAAAGCAAAAATCAGATCAATAAAACCGGATGTAAGAATACACGATATGGGAAAAGGTTGACTTGTATGCATACGTACCATTTCTCCATTCCTTCTCGTCATGATCCGATGCAACGGATATTCTAACGTTAGTAAACACCCGTACACCCAGACGAAATGCTTCATACTCTCGTGCAACATTTGCAGTACCATTGATGATAATAGATGGCTGCTGTGGTGGAAGAACCATCACAAAGCTCTCAGAAGATGGTACCTTTACTGGTTTTCCGTTGTCACACCTGAAGGAGGGAAAAAGGAGTGAGCAAGGAATTGATGTCAACGCCAGGTGTCCGTTTTTTGTGACGGGCTTCAGTGTTTCACGCTTCATCAGACACTGCTTCCCCACTTTAGTTCATCATTTTCATGTCATTTTGAAATGAGTTGAATTTGGAGGACTAACCGAGTACTGTTCAGCTCAACAATGGACGACCCAAGGACTCGAAATTATCATAGAAATAAAATCTACAAGTTTAGCACAAGAATGCTATCGCAGTGGCAACACTCTGCAAATAGGTGAAACAGAAAAGGAGCAGAAAACAATGTCGACTCGACAATGAATAAAATCGAAAAAAATCTAAAGTCTAAAGTGGGAGTTGAAATTTGCAAAGAAAGAATACAGTTTTACCCAAATCTTGTAAATATTACGAGAAATTACAGTTAGAAAACGAAAAAAATTTACCAGCACACACAAGATGGGAAGAGCCCCCACATATGGCAAGTAC
>JASGXE010017359.1:0-10205 GCA_030068105.1 Sinentomon sp. SZTP_YWyxl
GCATGACTAAAGAAAATAGAATCTTTGTGTTCTTTTCAAAGAAACATCAACTTCTTGCTCAAAACGAACAAACAGGAAAAATTCAAAATTTTCTTCAGCTTCTCCATTGAGACCCAGACCCCCTTTCCAGTATTCCACTAAAACATGACAACAAACACATTCCCAGAGGCCACAAATTCTTGACCTCTCACTCATCAAATCAATCAAATCAAACAACTTAATTTGCAAGGACGAGAGTCTAGGCGCAAATCAACACAAAATGCCCATGATCGCCCAACAAATCATGGGTTTGATTGCTGCACAGCTCAAACTTAGCCCGAGGGCTGGGTAAATATCTAGCGCAAAAGTCTAAGTTGGCCTTAGGCTAAGCAGAAAGTGTTTGCACAGCATAGGGCTGAGTTAGTCCTCGTGCTAAAGTTAGCCTTCAGAATTTCACTGACTTGGGACTATATGAGGATTGCGAGGCCTCATGCCAGCTCAGCACAGGGTTAAACAGAGTGCTAAATCTGATAGAAATGGTCATATTTATCCCTCAACTTGGCCCTGCCTCCAGGCAGGAAAGCTTAAGGGGGAGGACCACCATGAAAAGGTGAAAAAAGAAAATTTCTCATTTTTTTAAATGCCGTTTCCCCTGATACTCTGATATTTCCTGAGCATTTTGGTCCAAAAATGAGTAAAATCTCTTGAGAAATGGCTTCACACGATCAAATTTCAACATGCAATGAAAATTTGACCACTGTATTTTCATCATTTCCCTCATAAATTGACAATTGGAAAACCCCATTTTTCTGACATTTTTTGATTTCCGGTCCAAAAAAAAAAGACTTTCGAATAGCATATTTCTGTTGTTTTTAGGGCCAGAAAGGTGAAAATTGGCAAGCTTATGTAAAAAAAGTATGTTGAGTTGACTGACATTGCCAGATTTCTTATTTTTTCACCCTTTTCCGTCAAATAGCATCTCATTGCTTATTGGTTGTTTTTTTACCGCGAATCAATTTTTACAGAAAATACATGACCTTGTGGAAATTTAAAAAATTGAGCTCTGTCAGTCATTTTTGAGCATTTTTTGGTCTAGAAACATATATCACTGTTGCCTTTCAATTAGACTATCGCTAAGATCGTGCTAATGTTTTTGCCTTATTTGTTGAATATCTCAAAAACCAGGTGAGGTACAACATTTAAATTTTGCACAGACATTCCTTTCAGGAGGCCAATAAAATTATGCCCTCCAAATTTCAGAAAAATCGGTAAAAAGACCGAAGTTGGTCCGCTAGGGTGGGCCCCGAACTCACTTATGTAAAATTGCAAAAGCCGGAACAGCCATATTTTTCAAACTCATTTCTTCATTGAGTCTTTCTTTTCTTCTTTCTCACCGTTGTAACAATGTAAAATGTAAAAACTATCTGTGCAGGTGGTAGTGATCTTATCATATCCATCAAAAATGGAAAAACAGACCAAACTTTTCAATTACCAAGGTGACACTATTGGAACGTGCAACTCCTAATTTCTTTGTATTTTCAGCTCCTCCTCCATAAATGCATAATTGAAAATGTGCATTTATGAAAATGAGACTTCATTGTGTTGAAGAACCAATGTGGTGGCAACAGACCTTGAGATTGAGATACAAAGAATTCCTGCTTGGTTTTCTTGAACAGAAAGTGAAAAAATATCCACAAAAAGCAAAAAAATGCAAAAACCAAAACAAAAATCAGATAGCACCAAAAATCAGATACGGACACCAGGTAGGTTATTGGTGGACACCAGGTAGGCTGTGGCTGACACTTTATTATTGTGATGCACAGGCTGGCAATGCCAATGACTCAGTCAAGAATGCAGGTCCAGCCAAGTCGATGAAAACTATTTCACTTTATTCCTCTTTTTCTCTCTCACTACCTATTTCTCCTCTCTCTTGTTCTTCCTTTTGCTTCCTCTTGCCGCACCTCCCACGCTTGTATGCATTAATATGGTCCATTCGGTGTCAGATGCCAACTCATGCATGGGCATACCAAGGAAAAGCAGGGATTAGGGCCACGTAATGCTCAAGTCCCAGCTGGATGTCCAAGATCAGTTAATGTTAATGTTAAGATGTCTGAGACAGCATTCCATTGCTGGATTGTGTGATTGCCCAAAATGGGCATCAAAGGAATCCATGATCATCGGTTTTGTGGTGATTATTTTTCAAACACTTACCTTGGGGGTATCAGGGGTGGGCATTTGAACAAAAATTGCAGCCTTCAGCAGGAAAAGAAATGCGATTATAAAATCTTAGCCCTTAGGTTTTACCATCCATCATGCCACTTGGGTATTAGCTCACTTGTAAGCTGCCCATTACACTTCCAACATCTGCAGCAGAACATCAAAACTAAAAAAAAAAAAAAAAAAAAATCCGACCGAAAAATATTTCTCCCGTGTTAAGAAACACTTTTGCCCGAGCAAAAAATATTCAGGTATGGGGCCAAGTCAACAAGCAACACACATTGGACAAACCTATTTGGGATGAGTCCCAACCTTGCCATGAGCGAACAAGCACCGGGCCAATTTTAACTCGGTGCTAAATTAGCTCAGAAAAATGTGCCATCCATGAGTTAGATGGCTTTTTTCTGTTTCCAATGTCTCACTGGGCACACTTAGCCTGGTGAGACATTGATAATAACATAATAATTCTTGCATTCTTCTTGTCATCAATTCAAGCATAAATTTTCACCCAAAATTCACAGAAGAAAATCAATAATTTCTTGGTGGACTGCATCCCCCAGAGATCTGCAGTCTGCGGATTCATTAAACTACACTTTGGCTATCTGCCCAACATGCACCACAAATTTTTTGGCCAATCTCAGATGGGAAATAGTACACAAATGCGGAGGGAGATGAGAAATGTGGAGAGAGATTAAGATGGAGATGGAAAATTAACTGATTTTCATTTTGTCAACCAAAGTGAATGGGTTTTCCCTTCGCATGTGAATTTTCAGTGAGATGAAAACAATGAGCTCAGACTGGGGGATGATTTTTTGAAGTTTACACAGGTTTCGAAAACACAGTGTTGTTGTGAAATATCATTTCTCTTCTGTGATGTTCAAGGGTTGCATCCTCTGTGTCTGTGGACATGCTATGAGGCCTGAAAAAAGAAGGCCTAACTAAAATATTATTTTTTTGGGACTAGGGAATTTTCGAAATTTTCTTGGAAAAGTCTGTGAATTCTTTAGGATATGCTGGACACCATTTTTTTAATTTTGGTTCTGGAGCAGTTTTCACAAAGCAATTTTTGGAAAATATGTTTGGCTTATGGGGTGGCTTCGCCCACAAACCCCCATCTGGAGCTCCATCCCATGGATCCACGTCTCCACCAGGGATCTCACATCTCTCCGATCAACGATGTCCACGTGCCTCCTATGTCAATGTGCACTCTGTGACCAGCACATTGTCCCGACACCACTTATTGTTTCCGATACCATACCCCAAAGGAATGGAGTATGGGAGCCTGCAGCAACCTTGGAAAACAGATTCAAAGCCATGGAATTCTCGGAAATTTCTTGCAAGAAAATTGTCAGCAACCCTGACTCAAAGCAGAAACTTGAATGAGAGCTTCGTTAGAGCTTGGTTTGACCGGACAGCAAACTTTCTAGCAATAGTATAAAATTGCAGCTATGGGAGGGGGGTCTAGGCATGTCTGACATGTTTCTTGGTTGGTTTGGTTCTTTTGGAAAATTTGTCATGGCTCGAAACAAGAGATGTCTTGATCAGCTTGGCTTGGTTTGATTTGGCTTCTTGCAAAATGTCATGTTTCAAGAGTTGTTCAAACCTTCCAAAAGCCATCATACAACTGAAGAGGGGACGACTAATATGAGTGAAAAAATGCAAAAATGTGTGGCTTTTATTTCTATGGTGATACACATTTTGATTGTTATGAGTTCTATAAATTTCATTTTACATACGAAGGGGGTGCCAAAAGTAATGCAAGTTGCTCCTTGAATTGCTTTGGGCACAACTTTGATAAAGTACACTTGAAAAAAAAACCACTAGAAGCATTCTTCCCTGACATCGATGCAAATTTCCAACTTTCTTATGAAACTGCCAGAAGCCCCGCGTTGTTCTAAAGTAGGTGCTCTTTTGCCTCTGAATTGGGTGATTTTGACTAGGGCCTGCTGTTGGAAAAAATGCAGTCATGGCATTGCCAGCTTATATTTAGAAAAAGAAAAGAGCTGCACAAGCTGAGCTCAGCTGATGTGCCTTGAATGTCTCACAAGAATATCTTTCTATTTTGCTGGGTGAACTAAATTTTCGGGGTTTTGTTATGTAGAATTTTTATTGAGCTCATTTTTTCATGGATTCTGAGAGCTGTCTGAGCTATTCTGGTGTGGATTTTAGGAAATCGCTCTCGTGCAAGGATGGTTAAAATTAAACCAGTAGATAGAAGGATGTTTTTGGCTAAATCAACTGCAGTTGATCCGTTGTCATCTGCAACTGCTTTTGTACACCATTAATATTTCGCTCGTTCACAACCCGATTTTTTTGCTTGAGAGCAAGGGTCGTGTTTGAAACAATCTGGAGTACAGGAAAATCGTTTAATCCTTCAGGCAACAGTGGGAAATGAGCACCATGTGCTGCTTCCAAAGCGACAGGACTTTGGTTTCACATTCAAGACAGGGATATGCCAGTGAATTGTTCAGACTTAGTTTTGTCTCATTTGAAAAATCCATGCTTTTTCTTCAGATCACCGAAGAAATCAAGCTCAAGTGCTTGTACAGTGAGTATGTAGGTTGTACCAGAATAAATGGAAGTTGTCTCATTGTCTTGGTATTCTGCAAGCGATTTTGGCAAATTTTGGTTTGCTTAAATACATACATCTATGGTGGACATTTATGCCAAAGGACAACTTTATCAGCCTTCTGGTATTCAGTACAGGGTGGCTTGAATTCAGTGTGTTTTGCGCTCTGAAGAAAAAGCAAGGATTTTTCAAAGGTGAAAAAACAATTCAAACAATTCAATGGCATAGATCTCGAAGATTATGAAACTCAAAATCCTGCCATTTTGGAGGCAGTATATGGTGGCCAGTGTCGCTCATTTTCCATTGGTGTTTGAATAATTCAACAACTTTCCTGTGTTACAGGGTGGTTCAAAAATGACCCTCAATCACAAGCTAAAAGTCAGGTTGTGAACGAGCGAAAAATGCGTGGTGCACAGAGGCAGTGGAAGATGACGACAGAACAACTGCAGCTTATTCAGCCCCAAACATCCTTCTGTCTGCTGGCTAGATCTGAAGCATTCTCGGTTGAAAGGCTTTTTCTAAATTCTGTACCAGAATGGCTCAGTCGGCTCGCATAATCAATGAAAAAAGACCCCAATGAAAATGTTGCCATCACAAAATCCAGAAATTTTGGGATACCCTGCAGAAGAGAAAGATGATTCTCACTAGACATTCACAGGTACACCTGACCTCAGCTTGTACAACTCTCGCCTTTTTACAAAATTCAAATGGGCAATGTCAGGACTGCAATTTTCCTCTGTCCGACCCTGGCCAAAAGCACAAATTCAGAGGCAAAAAAGAGCCCACTTTGGAACAACGTGGAACATCTGATAGTTGCATGAGAAGGGTGGAAATTTGCATCGATGTCAAGGAAGAGTGCCTCCAGTGATTTTAGGTGAAATTGATTAAAGTTGTACCCAAGTCATTTGAGGATGCAACTTTCATTAATTCTGGTACAGCCCACGTATCATAAGATTGCATATGTCTTCTTTTGCTCAAACGTCTATCAAAGATCAATATACAAGTGAACAAAAATTACTGAAATCACACTTAGGGTTCCCGCACAATGTGCCAACTTGCATATTTGCTTGCATACTTGCTTTTGTTCTGACAAAGCTTAAATGCCGCTATTTTAAATATCTGTCAATTTGCGCCGGTTTTAACCAGGCAAATTAATAATAATAATACTAATTACTTTTGGCACCCCCTTCGTATTTTTCAGACATTTCATTTACTTTTGCAGTCATTCACCAACTTCCATGTGTCTCTTTTTGTATCCCAAAAATACTTGCTGTGAACACAAATTCCAGTTAGACTATTTCTTCAGCTATGAATGACACATTTCAGGCTACCATTTTCATTGTACCTAATTTTTTATTCTAGCCTCAGAAACATTTTCAAAGAGATATCTGATGATATTCCCAATTTCACTGCCCCTCCACATGGTGATCTAACAGGATGGGCAAAACAAGGTGAGTCCAAAAAGTCTGAAAGTGTAAAAGTGATTAACCGAGGTAACCATGCGTGTCAGCTGTGGGGCACCCAAAATCAGAAAAAGGTCTGTCGATTTTCTGTACATGATTTCAGGACACGAGTTTGGAACTCGCAAGCCTACCATTCAGCGCATGGCAATTTAAGCGTCCACGAATCAGTTCGACATTCGACGAATTCAATCAGCCGAAACCTATTTTGGAGCAAGGAGCAAGTTCAGCTCCATGGAGAGGGGTAGTAAGTCGAGACCACAAATAAACGAAGGAGATTAGACAACAAAAAAGTGTGGAAAAGTGCATAAGTGTTTCACAGAATAGTGCAGAGGGGAGTTGGAAGGAGGGATTTGTAGGGCCTAGGAAAAAGTGAAATGCGGAGAGGATGACAACTGCAGACAGGCAGCAAGGCATGGGAATATGGCGAGGTGGAGGGAAGCAAAGAAGCATGAAGCTGCAGATATGGGTAGGGAAGCCAAGAGGCGGAGGGCGAGGTGGTGGGAGGGACAAGCTTGAGAGATTTCAGAAGGAGGAACGGATAGTCAGTAGATGAACGGAAATGAGCTCTTGAAGCTGCACAATGCCTATTCTGAGGCCAGGGTTTCATTTTCTACTCAAACCAGATGCACAAAATCCAATAGCCCTTTTAAGGATCATTGTGTTTTGTGGTTTCCTCTCTTTCTGCCAAAGAGCAGAAGGAGGGGATTGTGGCACATTTCTGCGCTGTCGGTAAATTTTAAATTGGTTGCATCAAACACACTCGAAAGACAGCATTTGCGAATCTCTTTCTTAACCGTACAAAAAGATAGCTGAAAACCTGCCAGTCCCTCTGCTCATAGAATATCCTCACAGTTTTGCTCGGGGATATTTTGCACTTTCACGTCTGGACAGTTTGCTATGGATGCGTGAAAATCATCCGGACGTGTCGCATTCAGTCCAATGAAGAAAAATGAAGAAAGTCCAGTTTTAAGGGCACAAACAAGGAACTGCCTGCTGTCCAAAGGAATGCGACTGATGTCTTTGGATGTGCAGTTCACATTTGCGAAGGTTGTTTTCAACAACAGATATAGGTACACAAATTCATATAAAAATCTCCGGTGGCTGCATTGATGCCAAAAAATGCTGCGTCTGTTTCTAGGATGTGATTTAGGCCTCCACAGCAGACAAATGGTTAGTCTGTTTTTATGCCTATTCAGCTGACCAATAGCAATTCTGTTTTCAGGATTCCTCAGCTGACCAATGCTAATCCTGCTCTGGCACGTGACGTGGGTGCTGTCAAAAGATGGTCAGGGGCGATCGCCCCCTCCTTCCTGGGGAAAATATCCTTTTGCCAAATTTTTGTAAAACTGCACATGCCCAAAATGAATCCATAATTCAAAATTTTCCTTAAAAGAAGCGAGAGAATGTGGCAAATCAATTCACACATGAAATCATTCCTTCTAAATTCACATCGCCGCTAGGCAGCAAGCAATACACATTGATTGGGAGAATGGACATGCAGTTGCAAAAACAGGAAAAAACGAAAACCCTTCAGGCTGACTCTGAGCCACAAAAGAGCAAAAATCAGTCTGTTTTTGGAACTTGTTCAAAATTCGCAAGCTGACCAATCACCAATCGGCAATCAGAGTGCACCAATTTCATCGTGCCCAAATCAGTTCAGACATCAGCCAGCATCAGAAATTCACAAATTTTTGGATGATCAAAACTGTCTGAAAAAAGCATGTATGCCAAAGTTCATCCAACTTCTTTGGAACTTCTTTGGACCCACTCAACTCACATGTGTCAACTCACTCACATTGGTCTATGTGTTCGTTGAACACATAGACCAATGTTTTCTTGACAAAATGACCAGGGCTTAAAAGTGTCCAGTAATAAGGGCCGGGTCTCAATTTATGGAGAGGGGCACCTGATTTTTTGGGGGGCATGGGTTCCTAAAAAAGGGCTGCCGTACCACGTTTTCGCAATGTCCATTCCTCTCTCGGCCAACAATTCACAGAAAATTGTCATAAATACACGATAGGTACAGAAAAGTCGATACACAAAGATGCGATTTTCGAGGTGAACTTCGGGACTTTTCGGAAATTTGCGAAATTTCGGGACATTTTGTGACACATTTTTTCGCTGGGGCAAAGATTCCAGGATTGTCCTGTCCGGGACGGTTGCATCACTCTGCAATCACCCTGCAAGACTATGTACCAAAAATTTCCAAATGGTGATAAAAATAATGAAGAATGCCGGGAAAGGTCAGGCGGATTCAAAAACCGATGAATGCCAAAATTTGTTTGCAATATAAGACAATTAACAGGGACAGGATGGCAGGCAACACTTGGAACTGCAACTGGGCAGACAGCCAGCCAGGTCAGCATTGTGACAGCAGGGCAGGATGAACTGCTGCATCACAAAAATGACCATGAGACCGTGGATTGAGGTGATGCCGGGTCTTTAAAGGGTGGAAAATGTTCCCAGTATTTCTGAATTGAAATGGAAAATTCACCAGACTTAGCAATTCTCCAGAACGAGGACTGCGTTCTGACATTACACATGACCGGGTCGCAGTGGCGTGCGGTGGGTGCCAGATGCAGGCAGGCACTTTGTCCAGAGCACTGTCGTCGAAGATGCGTTGCGCGAAGCGCAACGCCGGGGGAGGGGTTCGGGGGGTGTTCCCCTCCCCGAAGGGGAAGAAATTTTGAAAAATGGAGCCTCAAATGGTGCTCAGAATTTCTGAGCACCATTTGAGGCTCCATTTTTCAAAATTTCAGAATGCTCAAGTTTTTGAAAAACTGAGCATTTTTTCACATCTGTATGCATCCAGTTGAATGGCAGCAAGGTGTGGACGACATATATCAATGAGGTAGTTCGTAACTGAGGTGAAAGGAAAAAGTGACTTCGACAATTTCAAAAGAATCTTTCACAACAACCAAAGCCCAGATGGGTGTCAGAAAGTTTAATTGCTATTTGCTGAGCAGTGTCCCCATGCCCCCCATTTGCACAGGCCTGGCTATGCCGCTGCAAGCCAATTTCAAGCTTTTTATCCAATAAGCATTTCCATGTTCTATGTTGTATGTCCATTTTGTTGAACATTTTGCATTTGCAAAATCATTCCAAATCAAGCTCCTAAAATCGATATTTTCAGTGACAAACGCTAAAATGTACCATTTGAGTGTCTTCATCAAAAACACAAGTTTGTTGAAATTCATTGGTTTCACAAATTGTGGCACCGACTTCAAATGTTTATTCAATTGGGAGCACATTTCACAAATTTTTGCCCACATACCAGAATCTGATGTTTTCACAAGCCAAATACAACATTTCCCTTTTCTGTTTCCCATTCCCGCAAAATCAACATTTGGCCGCACTTGACATTCAAAAAATGCAGAAGACAGCATGTCTTTGGCAAAGCTTGGTTTGCATTCATCGCAGGCTGGCCTGCGATGACATCACAGCAGAGGGCTCTGTGATCAGCGGGAGACAACGGAACAACACGAATCTTCACGCTTGCTCTCCGCAGATATGCAGCCAGAGGGAGATTTCAAAGTGCCTACTCGGCAACAAGTACTGCTCCACTTGCAGTGGGTGGATTCACCTCACGGGATGGAGTGACATACTTCATCGCATCCCCACAGATACCTCAAAGCAGGCAGCATCACATTGTGCCTCTTCTGAATCTCAGGCGATCTGGGGCGATGTGATGAAATAAAAGATGTGCAACTGTCTATGAATTCACGACTCGACATTTCTCACCCAAAAGTATGCCTCACGATAAGATAACTTGGAAACACAACAACTAAAAAGCCTGGATGCCATTGCTGGCAATCATGTTAAGTTAAACATTCATGGGTGTTTTGTCCTGCCTATGCGGTTAATTCAGGCTCTGGATTAACCGCATAGGCTTTGAACCAGTTGTACCTCATGTCAACAGTTTTTGACTCTTGATGTGGAAATCTGGAATCTGAGTCAACAAAGATGATTATTGCACC
>JASGXE010017360.1:0-11068 GCA_030068105.1 Sinentomon sp. SZTP_YWyxl
AGTTCTGTGATACATCAAGAATAAATTGCAGTAGCCATTCATAAAAAATGTTATGACAGAAGTGCATTTTGCACAAATGCTGCAAGGATGTTTTTTAATGTGTGTGCATGCTCAAAACTTCTTCCACGTGGTTGTGTTTGGATTCCTTCATCACCTCAGGTTTTGCATCAGATTTGGAATTTTAATTACAAAAAAGAAAATAGAGGTGAGAGATGTAACCGAATGGATAACGTACAGAAATCCAAATAATGGTCATAAATATTGCAACTTTGGGAAAGAGAATTTGTCGCGCTCTGAGTCGCGCGACAATCTGCAAGCAATGGGCTCGATCTTTCGTTCCGATTTATTAAAGTGAGATGAATGACAAACTACAATATTGAATTCTCTCCAATCAAAGATGTGCTTTCAGGAACCAACCTGGCCAAGAAACATTGTAAAATTGAACAAAATCATATCGCTGTCTAGACTTTTTATTTGCAATCAAACGGCTCCCTCTGCCCACTGTGATCAGGTTATAAAGATCTTAAGCCTCGACAGAAATCACATTAATGCGCCCTGCTTCCCTGACACAGCAAAAATATTGATTTCGTTGAATGGGATAAAATGCAGACAACTAGTATTATACTGATTCGGGTGCAAATCCGTAAGTACGGCGATAGAAATTTTTTATATAAGAACGTTGAGTATGTATTTCAATCTGCACGAAATATCCCATTGGGACGTGTTTCTATGCGAGGCATTAGCATATTGATATCATACGACCGAGGCACAGTGAACACCAAATAAATGATGCTGTGTTCTCAATTTTCGTATTTTTGATATGAACAATGTTTCCATAAAAAATCACGATTCCTTTGGTCGTTTTTTCTCTTTCATTAGCGCCTGATTTGAATTGTGAAGGCATACAGGAAGAAGTGAGTAAAATTGAAAGGTCGATTACCAAATACAAAGAGTTGGCTGCTCCAAATGCGGAATCCTTGAAAGGTTAGCTGATGCACTGAAGTACACTCTGATAATAATTAATCATACTGGGCAAGATTAATAATGAATACGATTTTTGCATCTGCAAAAATACGATTTTTGAGATTATAAACGACTATATGATCAACCTGTTTACATGTTGTTCTTAGATAGCCTTCAGAGATTATTTCGATTCTCTTTTCCTTTTTGTTTCTAAGAAATGTTTTTCGACGGGTTAGAATAGTTACGCTTTGATTCTAGAAGACCAGATCATCCGACGTGTTTGATTTTTTTACAGTGATGAGAAACTCCCGAATCATTGTGCGCACATAAATGTGCAAAAGAAGCGGGTCTCCCGCATATCTTACAACTTGCTAATCATGCCATGATTAAGAGAATTTCGTTACGTCAACTACATTGCCGCACTCATTGTGATGCCGGAGATTGAATGACCAAGATCAGGTGAAATTAAAAATTGGCAAGAACACAAATCGATGGAACAAGACAATCCAGACTATCAAAAATAGCGCAACAAAGCAAACATAAAGGCGTATTCAAGATACCTGCAATGTGCATCAATGTCCATATTCTTACTCTGATACCAGCTGCAAGTTTCACATTTTACCGGAATAGCGAAATATGAATTTCTGGATTGTGAAATTGCGATCTCGATTTTCCGCAAATTGGATGACAACCAAAATAAATGCTCGTCTAAGCCACACGCTGCTTTTGCATCGCAGTGATTGTTCGGGTTTCAATTCGCAAGTTAAAATAGCATTGCAGAACGCAATGTCAGGGTTGTACAACGTTTCTGTTTATGCGGATCATCCGCAAATTCGAAATGATCTGATAAAATGCAATGGTTTCATTGATTAGGCATTACATGCGCGATAAATAAAATAACTTCCAAGATCTTCCTGGTCGGGCCAGAAATTAAAATTGAACTTTTGTGTAATGCTGCACACCCGTCTGTTATTTCTTTGGTGGAAATGATGATTTCGCAGAATTTAAAATAACCTTTTGCATGCGGATAAGTCCTTTTTTAAATAATTTTGAACAAGGCTAAACAATTGACCAAATTTTAATTTCAAATGGGGTTAAAGCTGTTTATACGGGGGAGTTTGAAATGTTACTGTTTTTCTTTTCTCGCAGTGTTCTGACTGTACCGGCTTCGATAGCTGGGTCGTTTGAATTTCCTCAGTTTATATCATCTTGGAAACAATTTTGAGAGGTGTCCCAACATGTTTTGTGTTGTTGATTTGCGTGTCATTTTTTCTTTCACACCTTGTTTATTTTTTGCATCATCCGTCAAAGACATGATAACTACGCAATTTGTTGAGTCTTAGATTGTTATTGGCAGATAATGTAAATCGACTTGTTTCTATTGAAATCGCCTTATCTGGAAATGTCGTGTCAGAAATGATGAAAAGAAAATATATCTATGACCATTAAACGAAGCACAGGCCATGTAAAAAACCATTTGATATTCGGGATTAAAAGAACCTACATTGGAGAAGACAGATTTCATTTATCAGAAAAGCATTTTTATGAGATAATTACCCGTTAATTAAAGTAGTTGAGTTGCGGTCCAAAATTCTTTCCAGATATCAGAATAATTTCCTTGAAACCTGGCCTCCACATCTGTTCCACTGTGGAATGCTATTACCGCTGTATGCTCATTCTTACCAGTCTTCTACGCAGATCTCGTTTGATCTTTGACCTCATTTGATATTCGACCTCGTTTAATCTTTGACCTTTTAGCTTCTATTGTCTGCGTGTGACATAACTGTAATTATGATCGACGAAATGTTGAGAGTGGTAGATGGTGATGTGAAAAAAAAAAACAATACGGCAAGAATATCGTAGGCGGTCCAAAAGTCTGCTATGATATGTGTTCCAGATACGTAAACGTATATTTTAGAATTTGACTTCGACTGTCAGGAATTTAGTATCGTAACCATTGGGAAAACGACGGCGCCTTTTACAGCAACTATATGTTTTAAGTACGAGTAATTTGCTACTTTCATTTGGGGTTGGGTCGGTTTATTTTCCTGGATACGTCCAACTTCAGATTGAACTAATTATTGGAGAGAATTGTTTATCGAAAGAAGTGTCAGTGGCACGTTTTCAATGTCAGGACACGCATGGACATTGGAATTCAATTATGGAAAATATCTGAGGCAACTGCGGAATCTCTGATGTACGAGTACTTATCGGCGTTACATTCGATGAATATCTTCGGAACAAGTGGCTTATCATCAATGGAACGCAGGCAAAAGAAGTGGAGATCATTGCAATGGCTGATTTGCTCGATGCTTCACAATTGTTGTGCACTTTTTTGTGGGAAATGCAAATTGGTTTCCTTTTGGACGATTGCGAAAAGCGACTTGCTAATTGCAGTATTCTATACTTGCATTTATCTGTCAAACATCGGTGGCAAGCATTTTGAGTTAGTAATTTTGATGTAAACAAGGAGTGCTTTAAAGATAAAAAAAGATGAAAACAAAGCAATCTAATGGGAAGTAAAATAAAACAGCAACAAAAAACAAAACAATATTAAATTTTCGGTAGCAGATTCCATACAACAGAAGCGACCAGTCCAGTGTATAGTAGTTTTTGGAATATCTTGTAGAATTTTATATTGAAACAACGCAAATGGGATGCAGGACAAACTCCTCCCAATAAAGCTCACTCCAATACTGATAGGGTATGAGGAAAGAAAACACATTAGCAGTTCAAACTCTACCCCGCGTATAAACAGCATTGACTTCAGTTATCAACAGTTTTATATTCAACTGAAAAGTATCTCTTTTCATAAATTTAGTTTTCTAACTCGAATCGATATGAATAAATTACCATTCGTGAATATTTGGTCACGGAAAGTGTTTACTACTCGTATGTGCTCGCCATAAAAATGCAGTCATAACTCCCAGGGGAAACTAAGCAACAAAATATGTTAGAGAATGTTAAGGAGTTGTATCGTTTCGTTACGATTGCTGATGAATTTGCGTTTGATTCGGATGCGATATTTTGCTACGTGTCAAAAAGGTCTCGAGACATGATGGGAATAATGTACTGGAATGTTCGTTTTATTATTTTAAAACTTTGCAAGGTATTAAGAAGAAGTTGGACAGCATTTCAACTTTGTTCGGACGAAATGTTTTCGCCTATCGAAATTACTTCAGACTATTCATTGACATCTTGAAAAATAAAGGTCAGTGTCATTTTGCTCCCGTTTGATTTTTTCAATTTTTTCTTTCGGAAGTACAGCGCGATGGTTGCAGGGTCAGATTCAATTGCATTGTGTTTACCCGTAGATTTTATGAATTTCTTTGGGATATTGTTAACTTTTTATCATTTATTTTCATATTGCAATATAAATGGTTTAAATTGCTTTTTGTGTTTTTTTTCTCAAATTTTTAATATCCGCGATTCTAAGCATACTTTATATCTTAGGAATATAATACACTTGTTTTAATAATTTGATTTCATATTGCAAAATAAATGGTTTAAATTGCTTATTATATATCTATTTTCTCCAATTTGAATATCCGAAATTCTAAGCATAATCATTTTATTTACTGCTAACACGCAAAAAGGAGCAGTTACAGATAAAAATCTAATTTAGTCATACATATGAACTTTTTCCTATCGTAAAAACGACACACACTTTATGTGTCCCTTGCCTCAATATCAGAAAGCCTCAAATTATTATTTTAATGTACGTGTTTGATTTGACTAAAAATTGTCTGTCAGAAAATTGAAAAAAGAGCAGGATATTTGCTGTTGTAAAGTTTGAGACATAAAACCCTAATTTAGTTTTGAAAACTGTTATTTGACTTTAATTTTGCCAATTTAACAAAGACGTTTATTGTTTTTATCCTAAACCTACCAAGAATTTTCGGTATCGTGGATTATAAAATATCTCCACCAAACATTGTTGACCAATTCCAAGGATGAACACACCACAAAAAGTGAAGGAGAAATCAAATTTCAAAAAATGAAAATGCACACTTAATACGATATCTCAATAACGACTCTTACATCAAGGTGTTGCATGGCTCACGCTACTTGAAGCTGCATTCATAAAAATATAACAGAAAAAAATATAGCATCATAACAACGCATGATAAAATGAAATTTTATTAAAAGTTTCAAAGAACAGAATGTTCATATCATCAACATATTTTTTGTAAAATTAACGCAAATTACCGTAAACGCCTTAGATCTTATAAAAGGAAATCCTTAAATCCACGTTAAATCTTACTTATATTCATGTTGATGATCTGCAATGAAACGCGTATTTATGTCGTACTTTAAGTTTTCCTACAAATGCTTGTGCATAGCAAAGCGCCTTTCGATCTCCAGACTTAACGATAAAATCTGTTTAACATTATTTCACACTAGATAGCATAAAAACGTCCGAGCTGCTAATGGCTATCCAGATTGTTGCTTCGTTGCAGTTTAACAGCATTTGTTGTGACCGCACCTGTAATCGTAATAAAAGAGCAATAGGCTTAATCACAATTACGAGTATTTCTACCTGATTCTCGTAACTAAACTTGTAAATAGTCCGCAGAATCCACCGTTACCACTTGTCGCCAAACGTCGATATTTTTTCTCAACGTAACATGGCTGGGACTACGGCTATTGTCCAGAATTCGTTAAATGAAAAAGAAATGCGTTTCAAGCACAAAGTAGGAAACATTCAGTTATTACAACAAAAAATTGTTGCCAGATTTCACTTAAAGCTCTCCAATCCTCCGCTTCTTCACAATATCTCTTCGAAACTCATTGTTTATCTATTTCAATTTAAAGTAATGAAAGGAACAAAGTCTACGGTTTATTCGTATACTTCATAGCAATTAGACAACGCTGATTATATCGGTTAAATGCGTCCGGTTGATACCAAGTGCTGGACAGCCTCTGTGCATAATTGTGAAAATTGATATTAACGTTTTGACCATTGATTGAACAGATGTCACTTCTGACACAGAAGAAGGATCTGTATCACTATTTGAGAAGACGCATAATCTAATGCAGGATATTAATCATCTCTACCTATTATTGGATGCGGAAGATAGAAAACTAAACGGCAAATCAGGTCAGATTAGAAGACTACAGTTCAACAGAATTCTTCACGACTGTTTATTATTTTGAAAACATGATTTCCGATTTATTTCTAAATCAGAGCTAAATTGAGCTACATTGCCGAAATAACCTAATAACCTGTCGAAAGATGTTTTTACTTGGTAATTACAATGAGATCCCTTACGACCCCCGTGTTTTAGCATCGGACTGGCTAAGAAACACCCAAAAATGGGCACATGATCCAGGAAATCAAATTTGAAATTAGAAAACTGCCAGTGCTTATGTACGTAACATAGTGTACCAACAATTTATAAATGAAAGAAACGGATCGAATTCATTTCTGTAATTGTTATCAATGATGCTGAAAATAGAGTGGTTCCTTGTAAACGACCATTCCGTGTGTGATTCAATTTGTCTATCAGAAACCAATATTTCAAAATTTACTCCTTTCAACTTCCCGAGTCATGTTATCGGTATTTTTTCGGTCTACCTCAACGGCTAAGATCACCGTCTGGCCTCTTTTGTTTAACGAAATAATTCAGATTGAAAATGTAGCTGAGGAAGATACGATAACGTGTCTGCAACTTGCGAGAAGATGAACATAGCATTCTACATATTTTGACGATCACAAGGGTCTCCAGCAAAAGATATAATCGTATCAAATGGTGTGCTTAATCTGCGACTGATAATTTCTCGCCATTCGTTTGCTATGTTTTGGTCAAGTTATAGTCCTACAACCGCAGTATCATGGACTTTTTAGTCGGAAAGATAGGTGATACTTGTTGAATGTGTATTGCAATTCACTTTGCTTCCTTAAAAAAGAAAACATATTTCACCAGCTTGAACTGTAAATTAATTTTCATAAATTATCGAATGGACGTATAGTTGGTATGATGGACAATGCACAGAATATTTGAGGCGGGTTTGGAATAACGAAGCAAGAAAGGCTATATCAGAAGCTGTCACTTTTTCTCTGTCATTTTCCTTCATGTTGACAAACCGAAAGAAGGAAGGATACTTACAAGCAAGACCCTCTGTTGGTGAAATACATTTACAACTGGTGCTATTCCATCGCCGAAAAGCACGATTTATAAAAATGCGATTTCGAAATTACAATAATCTCGCTTATGATTCGCATAGCATACTTTATTTGCTCACGAGAACAGCTTTGAAATGATGTGATTGGTAATAAGATTTTAATTAAATAGCGAACCAGAAACACTGCCATGAAGTCACACTCTTTCGTGCAAATAACAATGAGAAAAAACAATGAAAAGGACATGATTCATGGATTTTAACGCTGGACTTCTTTCCCAACTCGGATATCGTTAAGGTGTAGCTTTTTGGTGGTCTTAGTTGTTTGCTCAAATTCTTTATTTGCTCTTTCGTGCTGGAGATCACTAGCACTTTTTGCGTTTAAATTTATGATGTTCAATGTTAAAAAATCGCACACTATCGATATATGTGCGACGGAAAAATTGTATTTCTCCTCATATTTCTCGAAATATACTCATTCCGACAGGTTTATATGACCATACGGTGCTAAATATTCGTGACAAAGCATTGGTTGCGAACCCCCAACAAATCGAAGGTTAGTGATTTTGATAAAACTTGGACCAGTCTTTGATCGTTTATTAACAGAAATACTTTACTTCTGATAATAAACGATTATACTCGATATTTCACACTGCTTGCTGATACGTGAAAATGTTTTGACATTCCCGATCACTATAATACGGTTATCCAGAAGCTGAAGGCCCGCTTTTTGATATCAATACCTCTCTTCCAAATTTAGAGAAATTGGTTGGTTCAATGTGGCGTCAACAAAAACACTTTGACACGTTTTTAGAGCTACATTTTAAAAGTAACATATTTTAGTACGAAATTTAGTTTGTCAGCACTCTTTCGTTGTGTTTGTGTCTTTCCGATTCATTACCACATCTCTAGTAGACCATTCACGTAAAAATTTCCGAGACAATCCAATAAACGTAAAAAACCTTTTTTATACGCAAAAGCGAAACGATTTCTAAGTTACGTTGTGAAAATGCCTTTTGTAAACGAATTTTGAATGAAAGAGTTACAACGTTTTATTACGTTGCAATTACGTTGCGCCTAACGTACCTGCATTAGTGTCTCACACTTCCGAGAGATGGCAGTTTTCTCGAAAGCTGTCTCGGTTTTGAGGAAATCGGGTAAAAATTTTGTCTATCATGTATTTAGCTTTTCGTTTTTGGTGAAACGATAGGAATTGTACAAGAGGAAGTTTTGGAGAAAAATGTGTGCATAGCGTCAGCCATGCGTGGCATCACAGGAAGAAAACTCTTTGGAAATCGATACAATTTTTTTTCGATTTCGGCAAACTCAAATATATTAACAAAACCAATCAAATTGTGATCCGGCTGCAAGTTCAGCAGTCACAGATGCAGAAATGTGAAACATGCAGTCAAGGAGAGATTGGGAGTTGGCGATATGCCGCGTGAACAAGCCCGGTTCCTGCAAGACACCAGCAAAATGCAAAGGCAGGTCTTCATTTTTCGAAAAGCAATTCGAGTAAAACCAGTTTCTAATGTAATCTCACGTAATTAAATTACGTAATAATGACCAACTTCATTTCGTTATCCTTTTGGAGTGAACCATGGCTCTACCGAGTATTCAACGAGACACTATTGCGTAATTATGAGGAGAAAAAAACCAACAAGAAAGGAACTAACGCGAGGTTAAATTTACGTAAATATTGGTTAATTAGTAGGGATTCATCTGTTATGTATTTTCCTCGATGCAGCTTTTTTGGAAATGTAGGGGGTGCTATCGTTTGCAAACACTTTTTAAAATAGCGGAGTGTGTCAACCTAATGAGAGTCCTTTAAATATAACCCGGCAGCTTGTGGAAATATTTTAATTTATTAGTTTCTCCAGTTAAAAATCATTGTACTCAGTGTATTAATAAGAAATCGTGCCCTAATTGCAGCAGTAAATAGTCATGCTGGTCGTACAATCCCAGTTTAACAAAATTAGGAGTAAAATATGAACGAATGATGCCTTTAAATCATCGGTGCTTCCGTCGAATATCCATGATTGTTTGACACTGCCTCCCACTCAGTGATCATCAGGAGGTGGATCAGTGAGAGTGCAGACACCATGTACAAGCCAATCCGAACGGAAATTCTATGCAGGTTGCCCTGCATGGCCTCATTTCAATGTGATGTTGTTGTCAACGAGATAAAAAACCGGAAACTTTTGTTTGGCCGCTCATATCATAGTAGGTCAACTAATTGACCTCTTATTAGAGATAGGTCTGCCACTCTCTCAATGGAGAACGTGATGTCTCCGTGTGAAGTGGAGCAAGGTCTGGTTGACAATAATTTCACGTTGAGTAAGATTATCTTTGTTAAATTGTCACTTCTAGTGGCTTGATACAATTTGGACTAATTTACATCTACAATTTGCTTTTGGTCATTTTGAGTTAAAACTTTTATAACAACCTGTTATTTGAGAAAATAAAATACCGGTGAATGGCAAATTCGCCGTTCTAATCAATGACTTAAGATATTTCTTATCCAGAAAGGGCATTCCACAAGGGACGACGTAATACGGATATAGTTACTCTGGAAAGAAGCGATGAGGCTGAGAGTGGTGAGTTCTTTTGTTTATCCAAACGCGATGCTGAAGAATTTGTTTTATGCAAACGGCCGACCGGCTGGTAGCATCTTCTCTGCCTATTTTGCCGAAAATATCAACGCAAAAGATTAATCTTCTTCAAAAGGGCAAACTGATGTGTGTATCTCCTCTGCTTTCTAACGAAAACGAAAAAATAAAAATAATCATTAGAGAATATCAAAATTCTTATGGTCACCGCTTCATGCACTCGTATTTTATATTTGCAAAGAACATGTCGACACCGAAGATGATTGCAGTTGAAAAAAGCACCGCTTGTGATCATCGAACAAAACTCAGGTGTAATAAAACCTTTTCCAATCTGCACTCGAAAGGGAGTCCAAAGTTTCTACCTACTGTCCTGCCGAAATGGCCCATCCACATCCATCGCTGTATCTCAAACCTCAAACAAATGTCAACAAGGTGTTTCAAAATAGATTATTATCAGCGATAAACGTAAATAAAGGCCACAATTTGCGCATCAACTTGAGGAATAAAGAAATTATTTAAAAAACACCAAAAGTAAGCAGGTGAATTTTCTTTAGAAACAGATTATTTGCCCTGATTTAACAAAATAAAAATGTGTAACAATGAACAAGTGTTTATTTACAGAAAAAGTGGTATATGAAAGCTGAAACGCCATTGTATTGCGTTTCATCTACCAAATATATTAGGGACGGTATCATCAGTCGGAATAGCTGGGTTGGAAACACTATTTCAAAATCCAGGTTAACGGCTTCTTTTTATTGCAGAACTGAAGGAAACTAATTATAAAATGCGTGTCAATTCTACCAATACCCGTGGAAATGTTACAACCGGTTAACAGCAATTTTTAATGATGGCAGCATTCAGATCACCTTTACCATGAAGGGTAAATTTAATCATTGCAACTGGTTCAGAACTCAATAGTTATTTTTGATATTTCAGCGGTTATCTTTTGCATACATTTTTTATTATGGCCAGTTTTAAATTTCGCAGATACTCCTATCTCCAAACACGAAATGATTGAGATGATCGACAGAACTTTAACGAATTTGAATATTTGCAACGTTCCAGTATGTAAGTGACTATTGAAGCAAAAGAATTTCAGAACTAGCGCACAGTGTTAAAATATTAATTGGAAAATGGGGTGCATAAAACTACATGACTTACCATCTCTAATGCTGCATTAACGAATCAAATGAAAAGGGCAACGCAGCGGAACTAAGATACCACCGGAGAGTGTACGGTTTATGTGAATCTGACTTCATCGTTGTCCTGTTGTCGCACATTCTCCATAGAATGTAGGCCCACGTTCTGTGAATGTTACGCGAAACGCGCCAGAATGTTCTTTAATATCCAGAATGATGCGACTTCTAATTCCT
>JASGXE010017361.1:0-10799 GCA_030068105.1 Sinentomon sp. SZTP_YWyxl
CTCTACTAGGTACCGACCTACCTGAGTTTGAAAAAATTGAAGTTCCCGTGGGAAAATCATAAATTACTTGGGAGTATTCTCACAATTCCCAGGAATATTCCCAAAAATTGGAATATCCCTGGGAATATTCCCAAAATTTCCAGGAATGTTCCGAAAATTCCCAAGAATTTTCACAAAATTCCCAAGGAGGGAATATTCCCAAAATTCTCGGGAATTTTCGTTTGTTCCCAAAATTCCCGAAAAGGGAATATTCCCTCAAAATAAAATTCCCGGGAATTTACGAACACTACCGCTATTGCTTGTCAACCTTCTTCATTTGAGTCTGCCAATTGATTGGCAACCCACTGCTTGCTGACCATCCCGATCTGAGCCTCCAAACCTCCTGACCCTGCTTGTTAAGTTCAGGATCTCTTCTCATTTTCTCTTGGCATGTGAATCCTTCCTTCTTCTCAAATTTTCCTTTTCCCCACGACCCATGTCCATGTGTGTGCAATTCTGACTGCAGCTTTTGCTTGGCCTCCGCCTTTTTGTTCATTTTCCATTGACAGAACAGCATTATGCCTATTTTGAGAGAAGTCCCTTTTCTCAGATTTCGATCATCGATCTTTTTTTTATTCTTATTGTTTTGTGATTTGTTTTTTTTTCAAAATCAAGAAATATACCTACCCATTAAAACACGTAGAATGAATAGATAGCCAGATAGGTACCTACCTACCTACCCACCCACAAAAGCACTGTGTGTGAATGCCAAAAAACTTTTTCATCCATCCATGTGAGTTGTTTGCCTCCTCTCCCGTAGGCCTTCCCACTAGGGCTGTGCGAATCGGCATTCGAATCGAATCCATGTTGTTCGAATCGAATCTGAATCCATTGTCCAGTTTCGAATCGAATCGTCCAAGATTCGAGATTTTCGAATTGAATCACGAGTCGCACAGTCCTGTGACTACTGGCTTTCTTCGAAGTAATTGCAATTCCCGATTCTCGATCACAGAATGTATGTTGGTTGTTACCATTCGCATTTTGGTGCCGCAGGCAGTAGTTTTACATTTTCTTGAATGCTAAAAAATTCTCGAATCCTCTCGAATCGAATCCCAAAAGTTCGAATCTCGAATCATCTTCGAATCTCGTTTTTCTTTCGAATCAAAGCGAATCTTCGAATCGAATCGCACAGCCCTACTTCCCACTACAGTTTCTTGGTTTTTACCAGTTCTTTTTTTATCGCTGGTGATGATGTTTCATTTCTAGTGATAGGTAGGCAGGTGTTGTGTTATGAAACTTAGTGACGATGCAGTTGCAGGCCTGAAACTGTTGCTGAAAGACACTGAAGATATTCAGTTGAACAAGGTTACAAAATCTATACGCGAAGCAGTGCATGTTAGCAACCTTCAATCAACAGGTGAGTTCTTTTGTACTAATTGATTCTCTGTTCATGCATAAACATCTGTGACTTTTTTTTTTTTTTTTTTTTTTTTTTACTTGATTTGGAGCATGTGGGAGTCTTGCAACTGAAGATCTGGGGCCTGTCCTGTCGATTGTGTTGGTGGTGTGTTTGTTTTGTTATGCTAGTCAATCAGTAGGGGAGAGTCAGGAACAATGGGACGGAAGGTACGATGGGACAATTTTAAATTTTGTCATATTTCCATAAAAATACTGTTTTTTTTTTTGTTTTTATGCATGGTATGAGTGAAGAGTATTTTGAAATGGTTGAATGAGGTATTTCTGTTTTGCAGAATAAACTTTTTGCTCTTGGAAAAATCTTGTTAGATAAAAAAAAATTTGCGAGAGAGGAATTTGATGCCGCAGTTAATGGAAGATATCACTTATTGGTGTGGCCTGATTGCTTGGATCTGTGCACAGGGATGTTGACAACAAGTTGCCTATGTCGTGTCTACAGTTGCAGCAAGTTATGGGGTGTAAAATGCCCAATTTCTCATTGTTCCAGCAATCTTCTAAAAACTGAAGGTCCAATGGGACAAAAATGGTGTTTTTAAAAAATTAAAATTGTGGAAGTTTTTCAAAATTTTGTAGAGAATGTGCTTTCACTGTGATGTGAACATTCCAAATTATGTGTAAAGAGGCCAGAAGCTTGAATAAAATCTGTGGTTTAAAAATAAGAAGGTGAAACCTTATCCCATTGTACCTTCCGTCCCATTGTTCCTGACTCTTCCCTACCTACCTTGTCTTTCTGTACCTCCTGCTGTGTACCTGGGCTTTCGGGGCATCCTGAAATGCAGGCCTTATGACTGAGCAACGACAAGGGTCAATATTTCGGAGCTCCATGATGGTTTATATCCTTTCTTCCCAGGTAGGTAGGTAGTGAACGTAAAAGTGGTTACTTTTGGGTCGAAGTTTATCCAGGATGAAAAGGCCAGCTTTGGGACACAGTACCTATGCATCCATCTTGTGCGTGTACCTATGTAGGTATAAAGCTTATGATGCGAACCATGTGACGAGATGCATGTAGATGAGCGATACTTTTTTTCTGCGTTTTTTAATTTCATGTTTCAAAAATTTCAAATTTCAGGCAAAATGACATTTTGTTTAACATTGAACAGAATTTCAACCCACATATGAAGAATTATCAGTGCCAAAAAGGGGAAAGACGTAATGCGTAGAGAAAATGCATCAAACCAACATCGCAGTGTTCCATGCATCAGTACCCACCACATGATCAGATTGATGAACAGAGTATCCAATCGAGATGCAAGTTCCAGACATTCGTAGACTCAACAAAATTGCAAGGCATCAGACGAAGCCGGTATATCACAAAAAATCAGCACATTCAAATAAATTTAATTTATAAAAGTGTGAGCACAGCAGTGCATGGAGCATTGCCAGGAGGTTGAGAAATAATGTAAAAAGAAAAAAAAAACAATTAAGCATCAATTATTGTGACCTGTTGACAAATATGGAGCCTAGCTCATTGCAAAGAATTATCGTTGAAGGTATTGGGAATTTATTTAGGTTTATTTATTTTTTATTTTTCCATGCATGTGCCAAAGGTACTTTTAATCAACTTTTTATTGTTTCACATGTCTTTTTTTTTTTCTTTTTTTATAATTCAATGCATGAAAAATAAAGAGAACGAGAAAAAAGGCATGGTTAGACAATGATCCTTATAGAAAAGAAACTAAGCAGGGAATAAACAAGTAGCTACCTAATCAAGGTTGGAACCTACCTAATGAGGTAATAAACAAAGCTTGGGCTTTATGGCAGACAAAAAACTGGTGTCAGCAGATTTGTTCAACATGTCATGGGAAATTCCAAGCCTGTTCCAGAGAAACAGGAAATTGTTTAGGAATGAGAACCTGGCGACATTTTTTGACAGTGATGGTGGGACAAATGAAACGAGGTCACTAGCCCTCGTAGACCCTGTGTTTTTGATCAGGGTGCCACAGCATCCAGCACAGCCACCTTCGCCTTTAATGCACTTTCGAAAGATGGAAAACCCTCTGAGCCTTCTCCTCATAGCAAGGGATTCCCAGCCTAGTTCCTCCCTGAGCAATGACACACTGTTTTGAAAGGAGAAGTCCCCAGAAACAAACCTCACTGCCTTGCGCTGGACAGACTCAATTGCATCAATGTTGCATTGAAGATGATGATCCCAGGTCCTTGTTGAGTATTCTAACAAGGAGCGGACCAATGAGAAGTAAAGTATTTCCTTAACCTTTCTTGAGGCGTGGGAATAGTGCCGGATAAGAAATTTAAGTTGATTTGATGCCCGTTTTACCATCTGAGTTATATGAGGGCCCCAGTTCAGGGCAGGGCTGAAATGAATGCCGAGATATTTGATATTGTCTGGACGTGTCAACACAGAAGTACCAACGAAATAGTCTGAGATTGAAGGATATGTTGATGAAGCAAACGACATAACAGATGTCTTTGTGACATTGATACTCATTTGATTCTCATCTCACCACTTAACAATGGAATCAAGGTCATCCTGTCGTTTATTTTCCAAAGTTCAAGTTGCTGTCACTGTGCAAGTTGCAACAGCAGATTTTAAACTGTTGCACATTGCCCATTACCTACCTACTCCAGTGCAGCTGTTTGGGTCAAAGCCCACAGAGTGGCAAGCAAGCATCGCTGACCCCTCGAAGATTTAGGTACTAGAACGGAAAAAAAGCAAGGAGGTGTAACAATTTTTGCATGCAACCTGGGCAAATTTCAATGCAAATAACTTCTATCTTTTTGTTTTGTACGTACTTTGGTTAAGATGCAAAACTTGTGTACAAATAGGTTTTGTACATTGATGGATTGTACATTGATGGACAACAACTGACATACAAACTGCCCATCCACTTTTTTCACAAAGGTGATGTGTGCACTCCCGTTGTGGCATACAGAACAGGTGATGACTGATGGAAATGCCATCTCAGAATGCAGACGTACATACAACATAGGCGTACAATAATTAGGTACCTACTACCTGTCCCTGCTCCCTGGGGCCAAAATCAGTTAGGAATGGGCCTTTGTGTGAAAATATCGAGCGTTGTGCCTGCTGAAGCCTGATTTCTGAGACTCCCTCATGTCTTCCTTAGAGACAAATTTTGGTTTGGAGCAAGTTTTGCATATTCCTGGGAAGACAAAAATTCCCAGGAATTTTGGGGATATTCCCGAGGAAACCTTAGTCAAAAATCGGATGGAAAAATCAAAACGATGCTGGAAATATTCCTTTTTTGTTGAGAGCATTTTGGGAATGTTCCCTTGAAAGCAGAATGGGCAGGTACTCAGGTTCATTAAAACATTACTCTTCTATGGAAATGTCACAAACAGTCGCTATAGGTACTGGTGTTGTCTCCAGGCACATCAGGTGTGTCACCACAGGTCGGTTAGGTTGCAATCAGTTTCACAATATCGTCTCAGGTCTGGGCTGCATCTAAACTCATTCTGTTTCGATGGTCCATGATTAAACAATAGGTAAAAAAAATCATGCCAGTGAACCCCAGCAAGGTTGGAGATAGGGGGGGTTGCCTTCGCCGAGGTTACCCCCCCTAGCCTTTTTCCGATGATACCCAGTACCCTTGGCCGAAGTCCTGTGTGTGGCCTGCATGTACTGATGCAAAGTCCAGTATTTCTCTTGTCTCCATCTTTCTCTTGTCTTACTTTTTGTTTTGGTGGAGGTGGCTCACCACTTATAATGCAATGATAATGTGAGAAAGTGGCTCATCTGGCATTAAGAGGAAGGCCTAGCAATCATCACGGATCACGGACGGATAACAAATGGCAACATTCTGTTTCTTTTGTACTTTGTTTTGATTTGCTGATGATGGTAAAATGACACAAAAACTCAATCCAGAAAATCATGTCCAACAGGTTTTTCCTTGCTCCATCTATTGCGACTGCCGAACCTCCAGGATTAGAAAATAGGACTTGAAATGTCGTAAATTGGCATCTGAAGACCCCTAATTTACCAAAAAAGGGATGCTGTCCCCCAAACCCCCTGATGGGGGCGCTGCCCCCTGGACCCCCGCTGGGGGGCACAGCCCCCAGACCCCCTGCACTTTGCGTGCCCTACCCCCCGGTCTCAGACCTGTTTACCCCCTCTATGGTACCCTACCTTGCCCATCCCTGAACCCTGGGATCTCTGCTCGGTTTCGAACTCTAGTTAGAAAACAGTGACGGCCAACAAAAATTCTGTAACTGCAAATAGCCATCCTCTCAAGATTAGGTAACCATCATGCATCTGTTTGTTTTGAGCTTCGTGAGTGTGCTTCCAATGATTTCAGTGCCAATAGGTGAATAGACAAAGCCATTTCAGCTACCCAATCGCATTCTTTTTTGGTGATTTACTAAAAGTTTGCATTCATCGCTTGAGTTGCCTTAGCTTTACTGTTCTGATGGGCTGCATTCTGATTGCCAAAAAACTGAATTTTATCCCAGAATCTTTCAGAACTATGTTTCTACTGTTGGCGAATTCCTCGAGAGAATGTGCTCTAAAAGTGCACATACTTGGAGAGAATGTGCACAAAAAATGAGCATGCTTTTATAGGGTGTGCACTGGAAATGCACGTACTTCTTGGAGAGAATTTGCATTTTAAGTGCACATACCCTTGGAGACAATGTGCATAAAATGCACATGTTTCTTGAAAAGAATGTCCACTGAAAAAAACACATGGTTCTTGTGGAGTGCACATTTTTGTTGTTGTGGAGAAGTGTTTCGATGTTTTTGGGGTGAAATCACAGCAGGTCTTTGGGCGAGAGGATTTGGAAAGGTGGGCAGTGCCTATGACCCAATCTATCATGTCTGCAATTTCATTTTTAAAAAATGCTGAGGACATTGGTTTCGATCAAAACTTTTTACGATTTCCAGTGTGTTGTAATGTTTTTGCATTTTATCTTGTTTTCACCTCTGCAGTTGGTTGTGCTACAGACACTGACAGTGACCACTACAAGCAGATCTATCACGGCGTGTTGACACTTGTCGTCGAAGCTGCAAAGGAAAACGCTTCCAGCTTGAATGTTGAGAGCTTCCTCGTTGAGATAGGATTATCGACTCAGCAGACTGGTGTTTTGGTCGACCTTTATTCCAAGTGCCGTACGAAGATCGTTGCGTCCCTCAGTGGTGTTGGATTTGGTATTCCACACTTGGTTGATGTTGATTGGAGGATTGATCACTTATCAAAGGTAAAGTTGTCATCTACCCTGTTGTTTTTTTAATAATTTTATTAACATTGAAATTAATTTTCAGGACACAGTCCGGTGCAAATTAACAGGAAATTCAATAATAGGCTTGACAGCCATGTCACACAAGTACAAATTAGACAGAACACACCAGAAAGTTAGGTGGGAGAATTAACGCTCCTGTAAAGACAAAACACTTGCAGCGGAGAGATCATGACCGGGGTAACGCTAACTCCGAGCTGCGAGGTAAATTTTTTACATTGGAGCAGATGGCAAAAATTTACCTCGCATCTCCGAGTTGGCGTTACCCCCATCATGATCTCTCCGCCGTTGGTGGGCTTTTCAGAATATTCTTTCTGAAAGTGTTTGAACTGATGTCATTATCATTTCCAAAAGTTTTTGCATCCAACGAGTTCCACTCTCGCACTGTTCTTGCAACAAAGGAAAACTTTCCAATGATAGGCATGCCAGTGGTATTTTTACTTTGGCGCATCTTGCAGTACCAAAATGACACTCCGGAATGATAAATGCCAGAGTTTGGAGCAGGTGGGGAAGGCATATCTACTTGTGGAAGATGGAAGTCACCAGCTGCCACGGTGCAAGTGAAATGTCCAATCATCGATTAATGCCAAAAAGCAAGCAGCAAGACAAAAAGCCCTTCTGCAGGGAGCTTCGCCATCCATTTTAGCTGGCTTGAACTCTTTTTTATCTGACTTGCAATAAAAATTGATGATCATGGAGTTAGGGGCAGGGCAGGCAGAGGGTACTTCATCCATTGCAAATTTTCTGGAAGTCCTCCTAAGATGTGATCATGTAAATGGTTTTTTTCTATTGCCTCAAAAATAAAATTACAGGCCATTTTTCATTTTAATTTCACAATGCGGATGCAATTTATTTTATTGTTCGAATTTTATCATGTAGGTACCTCACACAGATCATTGCACCTATTTGATTTCAAAAATTCAATCTGACAGCGTCTATCGATCCGGCACATACTGTTTAGCCATATAACAGAAAAGAAAAATGCTGAATGTTACACAAGTCATCATCCAAACTTGCGGTTGTGTTGATCTCAGTTGAATGCAACAATCAGGATTCTTGAACAAGTGGTGAAGAAAACAACTGTCGAAGTTGGCATTGGATGAATCGAAAATATGATTTCGGTGGTCCAAAGCAGCTGCAGTGTCCTCCAAGTTTGGCACTTTTCCTCAACAGTTCCAAGTGTGTAAAACCAGTGGTAGAAGTCTTTGGTTTCCTTTCTTTGATGGTGACATTTTTGTGAAACACGTATCTACCCAGAGTTACAATGTAATCAACTAGGTAGGCACCTACCTACCTATGCACCCTGTATTGCATGGGATCTGTTTAGAAAAATTAACTGCTCAATTCATGGAACCCCACCGAAAATCTAGGTGCCCGTCAATTGCCATGGAAATCTGGCACAAAAACGAATAAATTGAAGATTTTCCATGGGAACCCTGAGGAGGATTCCGACCTGGCATGAGATATGTGTTAGTGTAATGTGATGGTGAGTTTCCATGGTGCCCACTGAGTCTGCAAAGCCTCTCAGCTTTCATGGGATCCTTGCAGAAACTTCGGTATTCTGGTCGTTCGTGATCCAGGGTGATTTTCCGCCCCAGTGCGACTTTCGGTTGGAAGCACTGTTGCTGGGTTCCAAAACTTTGCCTCTCTCTTGCAGTCTCACTTGCACGCATTGCGGAGTGTAACGACACCTTTGCTCATTGCCTCTGCCTGCCTTCTACACTCGCTTTCTTGCTTGTGCCGATGGACTGGCTCATCCAGTCTCTGTAGACCCTGTAGTCTCTGTAGGAAATGTTGAGACAAACATTTCCTGAGATTTTTATTCCACGAATGTGTCCTTTTGTCACAACCGCAACAATGGATGTTAAACGCATGGGCACCGGCACCACGAACGGGAAACATTCGAAACAATTACGTATGAAATTGGCTCCCAAAATTTTGTGAAAAAAGTGCAGGTCCTTTGGCGTCTGTAGAATCCTCTGGCTCTTCGTATGGTTTTGGTGCTGCTGCGATCAAACGTTTTGCCTATTTTTCGCACTTTAATTGGCCACAGCTGCCAAGCTGGGCCAATTAAAAGCACAAGGGTTGTGAAATTTGATGTAAATTTGCACAGATGTAAGGTAAAATGACCTCAAAATGAGTGCAAAGTTTGAGCCAAATCGGTTGAAAATTATGAAACAAAATTGCACGAAAGTTCCCCCCTAAAAGTAGGGGTACCTATGTATCGTCCAGTGGACGAATGAATATTTCATGTTTTTTATTTTATTTCAGGACTGCACAGCTGAGCAAATAAACGAGCTGACATTTCTGATCAGTCTCACTGTTGTGGAGCAGACAAATCAAACCAGACAAATTCAATTCACCTGCAGCAAGGAGGAGTTAGCTGATCTTGTCTGGAAGCTCAAGGAAGCGACAAAGTGCATTGAAAAACTCGCTTCTGGTACTCCAAAATAGTCAGCATGGATCGCCTATTGAGACTGGGAGGAGCCGTGCAGGGACTTGGTCAAGCACCACCCCCGTCTGATGCTCCGGTCGTGGACACCGCTGAACAGGTCTACATCTCTTCGTTAGCGCTGTTGAAAATGTTGAAGCACGGCCGGGCAGGGGTGCCAATGGAAGTCATGGGTTTGATGTTGGGTGAGTTCGTCGACGATTACACCGTCCGCGTGATCGACGTGTTTGCCATGCCTCAGTCTGGAACTGGGGTCAGCGTCGAAGCGGTCGACCCGGTCTTCCAGGCGAAGATGCTGGACATGCTGAAGCAGACCGGTCGACCCGAGATGGTCGTCGGCTGGTACCATTCTCATCCTGGTTTCGGCTGCTGGCTCTCCGGCGTCGACATCAACACCCAACAGAGCTTCGAGGCTCTGTCGGAGAGGGCGGTCGCCGTTGTGGTTGACCCGATTCAGAGCGTCAAGGGTAAGGTCGTCATCGATGCCTTCCGGTTGATCAACCCGAACATGATGGTGCTCGGTCAGGAACCGCGGCAGACGACCTCGAACCTGGGTCATCTCAACAAGCCGACCATCCAGTCTCTGATCCACGGACTTAACCGGCATTACTACTCCATAAGTATCAACTACCGGAAGAACGAACTGGAGCAGAAGATGTTGCTCAACCTGCACAAGAAGTCCTGGATCGAAGGCCTCCAGCTGGACGACTATACCGCTCACTGTAAGCTTAACGAGGGAACCGCACACGACATGCTTGACCTGGCAAAGAATTACAACAAGGCCCTCGAAGAGGAGGAGAAGATGACCCCCGAGCAGTTGGCAATAAAGAATGTCGGCAAGCAAGATCCGAAGAGGCATCTCGAGGAGAAGGTCGATTTGCTGATGACGACGAACATTGTTCAGGGATTGGGAGCCATGCTCGATGCTGTCGTGTTTAAGTGACCTTGGTTGTACTGTGCGTGTTTTCATGACAAACAGATTTTATATCGAATCAATTTTCTATGGTTTGAGGATTCTGGGCAGATCGGCGTTGCCAAACATTACCTCTATGCCTGTAGGTTGGCTGTGTCAACGGAACATGGTGTCTCCAGTGTGATCTTTGTTGAAAAAAGCGCAGTTTCACCAAAAGGAAATGTATTCGTATTTCCATTTACCTTGTTACTTTTTCGCAGTGTAAGCCATGCTTGCATTACTGTATTGTGACAGTACCTATCTTCTTCTCATGTAATGTCTGCTTCAGTTCTCTATCAACCCTGGCAAGTTAAAGAGGACAAAGCAAAAAAATGTGGAGGATTTTTCCAACATTCGATAAAGAAATCTTTTGCATCGTTCCAAGGAGGCAATCAGCAAGTCGATTGAAGTTTCTTCGATCATTTCAGAGGTTCACAATCGCTGCATTCTGCAGTCAGTGCACCTTCACCACGAACGGGAAACACAGAAAACAATAATGTAGTATAATACGCCGCTAACCGTTTGTAAATGGTGGGTTTTTGCCCCCACATACGTGGGGCTTTTTCAAGCACAAGTTTAAAACAGATCTCTGGTCACTGCTGTTGAGAAGCTCTCCTGACAGCTGTGACCTGTGAGGATCTGTTTCAAATTTGTGCTTGATAAAGCCCTACGTCAGCGTTGCCACAAGTGTTTTTTTTTTTTTTTTTTGTTTTTTTGTGTTTTTTTCCT
>JASGXE010017362.1:0-11259 GCA_030068105.1 Sinentomon sp. SZTP_YWyxl
ATTGCGACTCACCCCTGAGTTAAACGAAATTCCACATTGCAACTCACCCTCGAGTTGAAATGTGGAAGACGGCTGAGTCAGACAGATAAACATGTCGAGAGCCGGCCAGTTTGTTGACTGAATGGCCCGTAGCAGGCAAGATCCTTTCCTCAATCAAATCAAACCCGAATTATGTTTGTGCCAAAGTGTTTTTAACCGGGGTTGTTCCAATCATTGTGCTTTTACTGCTTTTCATTTGAATAACGTAGGCTTGTTCCAATCTCGAAGCTTCCTCTGCGACGCTATGGTTTGGAAGGACTTGCTTTATGACGGTGAGGCTCCCAGCCCTCTCGTCTCACTTCGGAGGAAGAATTTTAACAAAAGAACTCGTTATTTTGATGGGCATTTGAAGACTGTTCCAATCTCGGTGCCTTTTCTTTTGAGTCGTATGTTGGAGGTTTTCTTCCGTCGCAATCCACCCATACCTCTCGTTTTGCCTGAGAAGACTCGGCCTGCTCTTTATGATCCACACTGTACACAGCGCCGACGACATTCAAAATACCTGGTCTCCCGACAATGTCACTCATAACTGCAGAATTATTTATTATTTATTACGTTTCTACGAATAATAAAAAATGATCATTCCATTCGTCGTCCACCGCTTCAAGCAGCAAGTTCTGGTTTTAATTGGCGACATAGTCGACAGTCGACAGTCGATGGAATGGCGACCGAAAAAGAGCGTCAGATGTTTGGCTACACAGGGTGTTCCATTTAAAAGAGGCCCGAGATCCATTTTTAAAAAATATTTTTTTTCCATTTCCTTCTCCACCACAAAAATTCGCTGCGCCAGAGTCATTACCATGGCTTCGTCCTGCGAACCTATAATCATGCAAAGATACCTGAAAACAAAGGAAGAAATTATAAAAAGCATCAAACACCAGGGCCTTTTAAATGGAACGCCCTGTACATGCCTGTGCCGTGCGCTCCTGATGGGTTGCGCTGTCAAATGTCGAGTACAGTCCAGTTATGCGTCGAAAACTCCGACGATCGTGATCACTTTCGTTGGAGTCAAGGGCAAAGTCGCTCCGTGCACAGGATTCTTTGTTTTCCAGACACAGCATCGCCTTCAGCAGAAACGGAAGTGGTGCATGCACCTGCACAAAATTCATTGGCGTGAGGGCAAAATTTTCTGAAATTCTTTAGCTGCATCAAGGGTAAATTTTCCAAAATGCAATGTTTTTAAATTTTCTGAAATATTGTGTTTAATTGCATCGATTGGAAACATTTTCTGAAGTGCAATGTTTTATTTTTGTTTGCAACGGCTGTAAATTTCTGCAATGTGATGTCTTTTACTCTGCATAACGTATGTTCAGTGCCGGAAAAATTCATGGAACCACGCGTTTTAATGCTCTTTTGGCAGTCAATTAAACATTTTATTCCGCAACAAAAATTTAGCACCAAAGTTTCTCCTTTTATACCGAAAAGAAAAACGAATGTAAAATTTTAACACGAAAATTGTTGAAGCAAAATTGTTGAAACAGATGTCAACAAAATTATTGAAGACATCTGGGATTTTTTTCTGTGTTCGTTGTGAGGTAGAAAAAGGAAGTTTCGGAAGCAACAGTTTGTTAGACGTCTATACAATTAATGCTTTTGCATGTTGCAATTAGTTGTATTGTTCCGCCAAACCAAGACTGAAATTTTACAAATTAGAAATTGCATCAAGTTTCCTCTTATTCGGGCGAACTTCAGGCCGGGTGCACGGCCAACCTAATGTCATGTGAGAAAGCTCGCATGACATTACGTTGGCCCTGCACCCCACCTGAATTTCCCCCGAATAAGAGGAAACTTCATGCAATTTCTAATTTGTATAATTTCAATCTTGGTTTGGCGGAACTTTACATTGCAATTGCGTGGGTGGTTCCATGAATTTTCTCGATACTTTATCTAATTTTCTGAAATCTCATGCCACGATTGCAATGTTCTGAAAAGTAATATTTTTACTCTGCATCCGCTGTAATTTTTTGAACTAAAATGCTTTATTTACTCTGAATCGGGTATAAAACTGTCCATGAAAGTGTGTCCAAAGTATAACAACACAAAACTCGAAAGTACGTGCACAAATCTGCCCACAAATTGAGATTTTAATTTCTAATTCAAAATCTTCCCAAAACGAAGCTGTGTTCGGGAAATTGAGTGCCCCAAAAATTACCATCGGTTGCAGCCGTCTCCTCTGCGATTCTTCAAGAAATCCAAAACGTTTTCGACCCGCTCGAAATGTGCCACCTGCAGGGTGCTACTCTTCTCCTCCTCAGCTGTTGATTTTTTGGAAACAATAGCTCAATTTTGCTGCGGGGGTGAAATGTTGATTTTCTTGAAGTTTGGCTCAATTTTGCTGGGATACCAACTGCGGCAAAATATTGATTTTTATTTCATAAGCTCAACCTTCCTGGGAAATCAACTTCGGAAAAATATTCATTTTCTGGAAGTTTAGCTCCATATTTTGCTGGGTTATTCTAACTGCGGCAAGATATTTATTTTCTGGAAGATAAGGTAACTGGCAAATAATGATTTTCTGGAAGTTTAGCTCTATATTTTGTTGGGTTTCTAACTGCGGCAAGATATTTATTTTCTGGAAGATAACGTAACTGCCAAATAATGATTTTCTGGAAGTTTAGCTCTATATTTTGTTGGGTTTCTAACTGCGGCAAGATATTTATTTTCTGGAAGATAACGTAACTGCCAAATAATAATTTTCTGGAAGTTTAGCTCTATATTTTGTTGGGTTTCTAACTGCGGCAAGATATTTATTTTCTGGAAGATAACGTAACTGCCAAATAATGATTTTCTGGAAGTTTAGCTCTATATTTTGTTGGGTTTCTAACTGTGGCAAGATATTTATTTTCTGGAAGATAACGTAACTGCCAAATAATGATTTTCTGGAAGTTTAGCTCTATATTTTGTTGGGTTTCTAACTGCGGCAAGATATTTATTTTCTTGAAGATAACGTAACTGCCAAATAATGATTTTCTGGAAGTTTAGCTCTATATTTTGTTGGGTTTCTAACTGTGGCAAGATATTTATTTTCTGGAAGATAACGTAACTGGCAAATAATGATTTTCTGGAAGTTTAGCTCTATATTTTGTTGGGTTTCTAACTGTGGCAAGATATTTATTTTCTGAAAGATAACGTAACTGCCAAATAATGATTTTCTGGAAGTTTAACTCAATTTTGTAGGGGTATCAACTGCGGCAAAATATTTATTTTATCGAAGTTTAGGCCAATTTTGCTGGGGATTCATCTATCAAAAATCCCTCCATGTCAAATGCCACAAAAAGTCAATGTTTCCATGGTCCATATTTTCTCTGGGAGGAACATGTCCATGGAGGTTCTGCTGAAGGATAAGCGTACCTTTTCCAGGAACAGATCTGTACCTGCAAGCAAAAATAAGTCCAGAAAAAGAATAAAACGTGCGTGTTTATCATATCTGGATGGATGCGTGACTTGGTTAAATTTGTATTCCCGTTGCCTATTAACACAGGTTTTTGTTGTATGTATTGTGATTGTACAACGAAATGAAATACAAAAAATAGTTATTCCCGGATTGTAGTTATTGTATTTATTAAATTTCATTTCGCGCTCCCTTTCTGCTCGCCGGGCCGTTGATGATGTGTGCATTGGCTGCCGGGTGTTGCTGTAACAGCTCGTCAACGTGGCGAAAGTTGACCCCCACGTTCTTGATGTCACAAGAACATCATTGCAAACAAGTTTGCAGGCATCGTTTAGCCGCGTCAGAAGGAGCAGATTTTTTGCATCAGACTCTTTCAGAACGTCTGTCCAAAACAGATTGTCATTTTCAAGAATGTGCAAAAGCGAGCATTGGAGCATTGACCATTGCCCATTGTTGCAACTGAAAATCTGTTTTGGACAGACGATCTGAAAAAGTCTGATGCAAAAATCTGTTCATTCTGACGCGGCTTGCGTCGTCGACTTAACTGCTGTCACCCAATTGACTGCTGTAACCTGCTCCTCGCAGGTCATAGAAATCTTGTGCTTAAGTTAATCTTTCTTAAGCTAACATTTTCAAATTTGGGGCAAGTTTGAGTGCATAGAGGGTCGCCCAAATGTCTTTGGCCATTGTAAAAATGTAATTACCTTTTTTCAAATTTTGTGTTACGAAACGTTTTCTGGCTCTAGCCACGGAATCTGAAATTGTAGTCCCGAATAAAGTGGTGACATCACTTGTTAGAGCTGGAAAAAGTTTCACACAGCAAAATATTAGGCACCTATACTGAAAGCAGCAAATTTAACTATCTGCTGCGGCCAAAGATATTTTGGCTTCCCTGTATCAAGTGTTTTGACACATTTGTGGCAAAAGTTAGCGGCTAAGTATTCTCACGTCAAAACCTCTACTCGACGCCGTTCGGCTGCGTGGGTAGCCAGCTTCACAGACGTCAGTTCTCCTTTCTTTTTGTGTGAGCAATTGTGTTTCGCTGAGAAGGTCTCCAAGATGGCGATTAATAGTCCTGTCCAACTCGATGTTTGGTTTTGTTACCCTAAACGAATGCGAATGAATGAGAGTTTGGTTGAAATTGCATGTCATTCCGGTTATACCAAAAGGAAAAAAGGGCTATTCGTGTTTATGATACGATTCTAGCGCCTCGGTAGCATTGCATGCGATGCGATGTAGCAATTGCCGCATGGAAAATGACACTAGAATATGGGTACGCTAGAATCCCCCTTCAGAGTTTTGCCGTTCGGTCGCATATTTCCGAATTCACGCATTGATGTAAATGCATGCATGATTTTGACAATCAAAACAATTCGGACGGAGGATAATCCACCTGCCTTGGCCAAAATGGACCTTTCGCACAAAGCAGCAAGTTGAGTTTTGTTCAGCGGAAGTGTTTGCACGATCTTTGGAATCATACTTTCCCAAGAGAAAGGCCCATTTCATAGATGAGTCAATCGAGCATTTAACTTCATAAAAATTACATTTATCTTCTGGGGTCCCCCAAGGAAGCTTCTTTGGTCCGCTATTCCTGTGGTCCGTAGCAAGCCCATAGGATTTCTTTGTGGAGGATTTTCCCGTCAGTGCATCTGCATGGTTCGCTTCATCATCAATGTTGCAATCTCTTGAACTTTGCAGTCAGCGGCTGCATGTATGGACACGCGAATTTCTGGGACGTTTTCCCGGCTTTAAATGTGGATATCAAGCCTTAGGTTGACAACATAGGCTGACACCAAACAGTATCTTGGCAACAATAGGCAGTGATGCCAGGAAGGGTTTGGGTCAGGTTTGGTTTTGCTTTCGATGAGAAATAACGAAAAGAAACAGCAAAGCCACGACCCGGAAGTTCGTTCCACCAAATGTTTTTATTGATAAGCGAAAACGTGCCACAAAACCCTAGATCTTGTGGTAGCATATTATGCCTTTCAGGGTACAGTCCTTAGCCGGGTAACCCGTTATGGAAAGGCCAGGAAAGAACTTGACCAAGAAAGCCCAGAAGAGCCAGGAATTACCTTGACCAGGAAAACCCATATTGAAAAGTTCAGAAAGAACCTTGAGAGGAAAACCTTGCAAAGGCCAGGAAACAACTGATATCAGGAAAACCGAGGAAAAGCCGGAGAAAGACCGTGGGAAAAACCGAGGAAAAGCCGGAGAAAGACCAGGAAAAACCAGGAAAAGCCGCAGGAAAGACTTTGATCAGTTAACCCCAAGAAAGGCCAAGAAATACCTTGACCAGGAATGATCGGAAAGGCCAGAAATGACTTTGACCAGGACAACCCAGGGAAGTTCAGAAAAGATCTTAACTGGGAAACCCTCGGAAAGCCTGGAAAGATACCCTCCGAACGTCTTCACAAGCCGGTCTTTCGGCAAGCAAAGTAAATTAATATCTCCAGAGTAATGCGCCGACACAACAACTAAAATTTATTCCCAGGTTACTTTCCTCTGACTTTGCTGCTTAGGGAGTAGCTTACACCAGGCTTTGGCACAAACTAAAATGTGATTGGAGAAAATGTTTTGGTCCTTGGAGGCATAAAAAGTTGTTGTGTCCGGGAAGTTGTTGCGTCCGGGAAGTTGTTGTTGTGACCGGGAAGTTGTTGTGTCCGGGAAGTTGTGTCCGGGAAGTTGTGTCCGGGAAGTTGTTGTGTCCGGGATGTTGTTGTGTCCGGGAAATTGTTGTTTGTCCGAGAAGTTGTTGTTGTGTCCGGGAAGTTGTTGTTGTGACCGGGAAGTTGTTGTTGTGACCGGGAAGTTGTTTTGTTCGGGAAGTTGTTGTTTCCGGGAAGTTGTTGTGACCGGGAAGTTGTTGTGTCCGGGAAGTTGTTGCGACCGGGAAGTTGTTGTTGTGTCCGGGAAGTTGTTGTTGTGTCCGGGAAATTGTTGTGTCCGGGAAGTTGTTGTTGTGTCCGAGATGTTGTTGTGTCCGGGAAATTTTTGTTTTTCCGGGAAGTCGTTGCGTCCGGGAAGTTGTTGTTGTGACCGAGAAGTTGTTGTGTCCGGGAAGTTGTTGTTTGTCCGGGAAGTTGTTGTTGTGTCCGGGAAGTTGATGTGTCCGGGAAGTTATTGTTGTGTCCGGGAAGTTGTTGTGTCCGGGATGTTGTTGTTGTGTCCGGGAAGTTGTTGTGTCCGGGAAGTAAAATTTGTTCGCGAAATTGTGTTGTGTCCGGGAAGTTGTTGCGACCGGGAAGAAAGTTGCTTGCACTTCGATGTAGCTGCTATGTACCTGCTGCACTGATTGCTTAGGGCCCATCACGTTCGAAGTGAACTCACTCAGCGACGATCATTCGTTCCTCTGAGTCTCCGTCAAGAGCTACAAGTCCGGATCTCCGCGGCACAAAACGATTTTGGCGAATTTAAATTTTCGGCACATCCGCGATTATCTATATGGACGTGTGAACCCGGGAACTTTCGGCTGAAGAAACAATCAGTTTCCGGGTCTTAAATCTGCCCGAGGGTCATCAACGCGACTCATTAGATGGCTAATACGATTCGGCTAATCTCTCGAGTTTCAACGTCGCTAAACGATCTGTAAAGTGTGCGTAAAGAATGTCTACAGCATCAGCCAACGCTTTTCGAACATCGGAAACATTCCTCCGTTTTCCGGTTCTTTTTGCATAGTGGCGGAGGAATTAATGTCCTCGTGCATGCAAAAATTGCGACTGTGCAGATTTCGGTAAAAAGTCCACGCTGCAGAAATAAAAGATCCTCTTTAACAAGCGAGGTCAAAAATCTGACACCGAGAGAAAGCCTTTGTTTCAATCTGGTGCATTGTTTTCCCATTTGATCATTTCTGAAAAAATCTTTTTCTTCTGGGGTCTGTGCAAGTAAGGGACCGATATCCACAATATTAGCTGGTAGTACACGGGAGATTCTGCATCTGCATGTGGGGAAATGGCCCAGTGTGAAAGTTTCTTGTCTCACTGAAACAGTACCCAGTCTGCACTCGGTTGCTAAAGCTTTATTTTCATGTTCCATGCCACTCTATACAGACCGATCCCAGCTCCCGACCTTAAAATGGTGACGGACATTGCAATAGTAATTACCGACCCATTACTACCGATTCGGTGTAACCTGTGTTGCATAATGATGTCCCGGTTAATAACCGATAAGCCGATTAGTCTGTAGGTATATCTATTGAACAGCGCTGCGTTTGGTTCCCTGGTTTCGTTCGGCGACGTTTTTTCTCTCTTCTATTATCTTTCCTGTTGAAACAAAAACCTGTTTTCTGGATTAATTTCTCGATGTTATAAGTTTTATTCGAATATTATGGGAACAGCCGTTTAAGGAAGAGGTTCTCTGCGGTGAGTGCGCTTCGGCATGCATTTTGTCCAAAATGCACAAGCTATTTTGTGGGCTTAGCCGTGCATTTTTAAGAAGTTCTCTTGGCGGTCATGATATTTTTCCCAAAAAAAGACTTTCTGCTATAGAATGCAATTTTAATTGTTCTATGGGAAGACCATCTGTCACAAGGGTCAGTAAGAGGGATTTGAAGGCCATTTCCGTGTACACAGGTTGTTTAGAAATCGTTTAGGTCACGACTCCAAAGCGATGAATTTTGAAAACCCCATGCAGATTTTGGAAAGTTCACATGCATGTCCAGCCATTGCCTGCAATTAAAATTTCGGTCGTCGGAATAATTTCTTCAAGAAAGAAGTATCAGAAGTATCAGAAGTCTGTTTCGAAATCTTTATTCGAAAACTTTGAAGCATTCGTCGAACCGGTCGACATAAGACAAAGAACAGTGGCGTTGGAACATGCGCTCTAAATCTGTCGCACCAATACAGTCATGCTTTTCACGCATACATATATTTTGCGATAAATTGCAACATCATCCTCAAACATGCGCAATGAACTTTTTTCGTTGTCACCAATGTCGTTTATACAAATCAAAAATAAAAGCGGTCCTATAACGCTACCCTGGGGGACACCAGATGCAACTGGGAAGGAAGACGAAATGGCACCTTGGAGTTTGACACGCTGGGACCTATCGGATGAGAACGATTCAGCCAGGATGATAATTAATTGCCTGATAAAATTGCCAGGAGATATCTTATTTCGCAGTCATCACTATCCAACCATTTGCGGGAGCTATCATTATCTTGAGAGCGACTGTACCAAGTCAAATTTGCATCTAAAAGGCAAAATGCAGAGCTGAAGAGGACAAAATCCTCATGTCTTGATTGGGCGGTTTCTCCTGCGCGACGTTAATGAAAAATAAAAGTGGTCCCATTGATAATTTTTCATTTGCCACGCCGCATGAGCGGTTCTGGTCCTCTTTACATAATTACGCCTTTTAAGCCGTTTCCGCTCAGGCGATTAAGACAATATTAAAGTCAAAGAATCTTGATTGAAGTTGTGAACTTGACCCCACGCTATCTCCACTCCCCCCAAAGTCTTAAAATCCCTGGCCCTGCAAACTTTCTTTTGCGGGCCACCAGAGCCCATGATTCCTGGCCCCAACTTAATCCAGGCCACGGCAGAGGGGGCCCCCTGCGATCCCCATGCACAACCTGATCTCCGGCGAGTAATTTTCCTTGCGAATTCATGTGACATGCATGACTGGATACTTACCCACACTTTCTCCGTGCCGTTTCCGGAAAAGACATCAAGTTCCCTGATTTATATCGCAGTATAGGTACCCGGAATACCTGACTACATATGTGGATTCGGCAATTTCACGGACGATGGTATTTTATTCGTAATTATTATAAAGCTAACCAAACCTGACATATAACCTCTCAGCCCTTTGGCAAAAAAGATTCGGTGAATGTGGTTGGTTAGTATATAGGTGGAGTAGGCGCGGGGAGGTTAGGTCAGGTTTGGTTAGCTTTAATTAGAATTAATAACAGGAATACCGGACGACCGTTAAATTGCCGAATACACGTGTGTCACATTGTATTCCGAAGTGTCACCTCGAAATCTCACGTCGATTTCTTCTAAGCAACAACTTCACATTTCTTCATCTGGTTGTTATTTTCCTTGAAAACATGAAAAATCAAACTTTTTCAATGGATTGGTGATGCATGACAAAGCTCTTGAAACAAGGTCAGCTGATTTCAAAAAATGTCATTTCGTACGCATTCTACATTCTTTTGTTTAGGAATCCAAAAATGTTATTTCTATTACTTCGAGAAACAAAAAAATATCCCGGCAAGCTCCCCGAATATCAGTCAGTGGTGGTATCGTGGTAAAGTAAATCCGAACTGCGATGAGTGTTCCAGCGGCAGTGGCACATGTGAATCTTGTTTTATTGTTCATGAAATATGGGTTAAACTTCCATATATCCCTGACTACCACCACACCCACGCCACACCCGCCACACCCGCAACACCATCTTACGCCACACCCGCACTTCCCTCACACCCCTGCAGGGATGGGCAAAGTGGATTTTCGTGCGCTTTCTTTTCTTTCTGTTAATCTATCCTAACCTAACCCAACCTAACAACCCTCAAAGGGTTAGGTTAGGTTGGGGAAGAATAGGTTAAGTCAGAGTATGTTAAGCCATTTATGTACCTACCAAATCCGGTGAGCCGCATATTCGTCGATTACCTATCGATCTAGGTCGGCACCTGAAAGCAAAAGGCACATTTACGTAGCCAAAAGGCAAAAAACAATAATCACGAAGAAAATGGTCTGCTAAATTTAGGTACATTGTTACCTCACCTGATTAGTTGTTTAACAAGAGGACCTAATGATGCATTCATGATAAAATGACAGATGAATAAAAACACAAATAAAAATAAAAAACAACAAACGATAAAGTAAAGAAAGCGCTCGAAAATCCACTTTGCCCATCCCTGCAGGGGTGTAGCGGGTGTTGCGGATGGTGCGGGTGTGACGTAAGAGGGTGTTGTGGGTCTGGCGTTGGTGTGGTGGCAGTCAGGGATATGGAAGATTAACCGAAATCTGCCGTGGTAAAGTAAACCCCTGCCAGTGTTTCACGGCATCAGTCTGTGGTGTGTGACCAATGGGATGTTTCAGAAATCTTTTTCAATTTCAATTTTCAATTTCAATTCTTTTATTCTTCGGAGTTGCCTCCTATTGAATATGTCACACTATTTACAAGCATGGTTATGCAATTATGCAATTGACAGGTATAAGAATACAAGACAAGCAATTGCAACAAAGTATCCACACATAAGAAACACAAGACAAGCAATTGCAACAAAGTGTCCAGACACAAAGATTTTCCACAAGTTTATTGGCCCATAATGGAAAAAAGAAGCAGCGAGTTTTAGTGACAAGCAGGGACAAGTTGCCCTTTGAACAAATTAACATGACGCGTTGGGAATTGCATGTTAGCAGCAAGACATGATATCCTTTGGAAATCTGCCGCAGACTCAGATAGTCCCACAGATAGATAGATGTATGTTTTGTTTTTGTTTTGTTCCCCCCCATTTTTTGTTTTGTCCCATCGCTTCAAATCAGGTTGAGCACTGATTCGCCTTATGCAGGGCTTGAAATTCGCTCAAGCGACCATTGAAACATATCATGTCGGTGCACTTTTCCCAAAATTCTCAGAAATTGGAATGCCTCTGTATTTTAGCACTTAATTATGAACATCAGAGGCGCCATTTGGAATGAGTATAGCAAAATGCAACACAAAACATCACGACATTCGTGTAAGGCGTGAAACTGCATCAAGTCCTGTCGAAATTGGCTTGCTCCTCCATTAGCACGACCATTAAATGGTCAACTTTTTCCTATGTTCAAAGACTTTTGACATACCATGTATGCTCGCACTCAAAGTTGAAGAAATCCAGAGATGGGCA
>JASGXE010017363.1:0-10017 GCA_030068105.1 Sinentomon sp. SZTP_YWyxl
CCAGGAAAAAGGGGTCCTCGCCTACCCCCATTAAAGACCATAACTTCCGTTTTGGATTCATTGATGCTTATTCTATTGTTTCGACAGTAGGCAGCCAAATTTGTCAATGCCAGCTGAAGAGAATGCGGGTCCTCACCCAGCAGCACTGTGTCATCAGCATAGAGAAGAGCTGGGATATGCATCTTCCTCCCAGGCTCAGAAGCTTCAACTGACACAAATTTTGTATTGGAATTGGTAAGAAAATCAACCATATCGTTAATATACAAACAGAACAGCAAAGGCGACAGAACATCCCCCTGCCTGACCCCAGTTGTAATAGCGAACTCTTTTGATAATGTGTTATTCCATTTGACTCTAGCTGTAAGATCAAAATGCATGGATCGGGTTAGATCGATCACACGACCAGTTAAACCCATTTTCTCTAATTTCTGAAAAAGCAAATGGTGGTCCACGTGATCAAATGCCTTCTTGAAGTCCACAAAACATGCGTACAAGCATTTGTTTGTTTTCTTTTGTTTGAAAAAATGCGCAAGACTGCTAAGAATAAAAACATTGTCCATGGTGCTGTAATTCGGCCTGAAGCCTGCCTGCCACTTTGATAACTTTTGACATGCCTCCAGCCAAAGCGTCATTCGCCCCTTAATAAGCCCAGACAGTACCTTGCCGAAGTGGCTAAGAAGAGATATTCCCCGATAATTGTCGGGTCTGTCGATGTCTCCAGCTTTGTGCAAAGGAACAATGGTGCTCACCTTCCAGCTCGTCGGATAGGTGCCCATTTCCAGCATTCTGTTGAAAAGTGTGCAGAGTGTGTGTGAAAGGCTCTCCACTCCAGCTTTCAGAAATTCTGACAGCACGAAGTCTGGACCTGGGGCTCGGTTGTGTGTGTGTGTGTGTGTGTTTCCCTTGGCCCCATCATCGCCAATATCAACCAGGCTGTACAACTGGAGCAGAACACACAAACAGGTAGACAAACAAAATTTGCACCTCAGCATCAATCTTAAACAGGGGGTGCCGCATTGATGAAACATTATTCAGTAATTACATACAAGAGAGCATTACAACAAATGGCACAGGCAAACAAAAGAGAAAATGTAACCAGTTGTTCAGCCCAGTTGTTGGCCAGTTTCAGAATTGCCTGCCTCACTTCCTGCACCGTAAAGTCTTTGTTTAAGTCATGAAGGAGGTAATCATCATTCGTTTCAGAGAAGGCATAACAATGGTCCAGCTTGAAGATCCCTACCAAGTCAGTAACTTTAGTGGAGTAATTGTGGTGACCTGCTAATGCTTGCCTTTTCTGCAGGATACTGGTATCTTGGCATGAACTCATATTTTCACTTTCAATGCTCACTTCCTCTCTGTCACAAAGGTTGCGGAAATAATCTCCAAATTGATCTGCTGTAAGGTTGCCTTCTTTGCTTCGCCCTTTTGAAGTCCTCCAACATCTCCAAAACTCTCTTGGTGAAGCAGCCCATTGAGAGGCTCTATGCCTAGCTTCGGCCTCTCGAAATTTAAACCTTTCCATTCTGATATGTGCACGGTATCTGTTCCTTGTGTGTGCCCTCTGTTTCAAAGAGGCACCCCTGATCCTCATCATCTTCATTCGATCCACAAATTCTTTGCAACAGGGTTTGTACCACGGGTTTTTCTTCCTTTTTCTCAATCTGGACTTGCCTCTGTCACCCGAGTTACACCCGCCAATCCGAACACGAAACACTTCCGCAGCCTCCAAAATACAGCTTGTTATCACCTGGACAGCTTTATTAATTGAGATGGCCCCCGTTCCCAACTGTATGTGAACTTCAGCCAGCTGCCACTTAATTGGTCCCAACGATATATCCAACTCTGATGTGAAGCTTGGCTCTCACTACATGCCCTCGTGACCTCAACATAACTGGCCAACTCAACTTGGCTTTCTAAAACGGAATGATCCGAAAAATGGCACTGGGCCGGAAATATGAAAGCACTTTAAGTAATTAATGTTTTTTCCTCTCGTGAGCATCAGATCAATGGTGCTTTCCCCCTGTCCTCCATGGTAGGTAAACTGACCTAAAGGGTCATCACTATGCCGTCCCTCCACAATCACCAAATCCCCTGTGCACAAAAATCGACCAGACAACGTCCTCTGTGGTTTCCTTCAGGGTCCCGACATCTTCTCCTGACACCCTGGACCCCTTGTGTGTCCCCCTCTGATACCAGGTCTAGCTCAGCTAGATGTGGCCATCCTAACCGGACATTGAAGTCCCCAAAGATGAACAAATTGTTCAAATTTATTTTATCAGATACCAACTCTTCTCTCATCTTGTCCACAGTGCTTTCCAGATCGACAGCTGGTGACACATAAACACGAACAAAAAGTGCAGAGTCCTTCTGCAGCCAAACACAATGTTGACAAGAACTCCAAAATCTCCCATCACCTGAAAAGACAATGTTTTAACTTGGTTCTCTCTATAGACCACTGCAAATCCACCCTTGGGTCTTCCTTTCCCACTGGTAGATGCTGGAGAAAGAAACAGTTTGTGATTCACATACATTTCCCTGAATTCATGTTCTATCTTATTAGTCAGCAACCATGTCTCTGAGAGAAACATCAAATCTGATCTGTGAATAAATTGTGCTTCCTCTGGTAAGGTGATCTTAGCGCAGAGTCCATGGATATTAACAAAGCCAAAATTTATGCACTGCGGGAACTGCAACATGATTTGATTATACTGGCCCACCTGACATAACTCTCCTTTTCCCCTTCTCTTTGAGGAGCACAAACATGTCATTCCCTGTTGAAGGTTCGCACTCAGTCTTCTCAGTCCTCCTTTCCCCTGAAGCCCCTCAATGGCAAGGCGCCCGCAAGGCACTCCCTCCTACCCACCATGGACTCATTTTTGTCGCCTCTAATAATCACACTGGGTAAGTCCGTATGCTATACTCCCCTTAAAAAAGCACCAATGAAGATTTGATACAGAACATGACTAGAACAGAAACAACTGGGGTGTAATGAATTCCATCCCCAAGATACCTAAAATCTTGATACTGCCTGGCATCCAAAAAGGAATAGCCATGGATCACAGAGAAAACACTGAGATCAACATTCACTTGATTGATTCTTCCCAACTCCTCCTGGACAAGCCCATAAGGCAGCCTGGCAATGTCACATCGTTGCGGGATACTACATCTCCCTTGGTGTCCTTCCTTGACCTTTGAGGTTGATAAAATGACAAGCCTCACGTAGTTTGACCAGTCTTCAAACAGTTCGTTGATTTGTTGACATGATTTCCAAGGTATATTATTGGTACCCACGTGGGCAATGACAAAAACTTCGTATACCTTAGTCATCCAGTGTAATACGTCCTTCAAAATGGTCAAACCGCCAGAAATTCGAAGTCCACCTCTTCCTCTACATAAAATCTCACCGGAGAGGGGCATGCCATTTGCTTTCGCCATCAGGCGCCTGCCATTGGAATACGAGATCACCAGAGTACCTTTGGCCTGCCTTGGCTGCAGGTGGCTCATGACCTTCTCTTGCTGATCGTACCGAGTGGACACATGTCCAATATGCACTATGGCAATGATTGTTCTCTCCTTCTCCTTGCTGGTCGTGGACCTCCAGACCTGTGTGCAATTCTTCATTTGTTGGTAGAGCACTATCAGTGTCCACCCCAGATGCATTCGGGCAATCGTTCTACTTTCCTTCTTGCCGCTGCCGGCCGTGGACCTCTATTCCCGTGCCCAACACTTCGATGGTTGGAGCATCATCATTGTCCACCACAGATGCACTAGGGCAATCGCTCTGCTTTCCTTCTTGCCGGCCGTAAAACTGTAATCCTGTGCCCAATCCGTCAAATGTTGGAGCCACATTCACCTTGGGAACCTTAGGAACCACAGGCTGCTTTGACCTTCGACGTTTTTTGCTCATCTTCTGGCCACCTTTTGCCCTCCTACGGGCCTGTTTCCTTGAGCATGGAGTGGGTTCGGCCGCCTCCTGTTGTGGGTTTAGCTTTAGGCAATCAGAAATGTTGTTCTCGGCATCCGAAGAAATGTTCTCGGCCACATAAACCCCAGGATCATCTGACTCCTTGCCACCTTCTGCCAACTGTGGTTTGGAGTTGAAACCGAAAAGGCGTTTTGGCTCTGACCCGCTCATCACAAGATCATTCGGCGAAGTCATGGCTGGCTCATGCGAAAGACTTCAACATATCTCTGGGAACTTCGCTCATGGCAGGTGAAATGCTCCACTGATTCGGTCAACTCACTGGGGCTCACAGCAACTCACTGCGCTGTCGATGGATCTCAGCAAGTTCACGTGGCTGTCCAAAGTTTCCGATATTCCGGAGAGCTTTTTGCCGAGGATCTCTTGGTTGCCGGGACTGATGGGTAGCGGCTTCTTTCTTGTTGATCTGCATCCAAAACAAAACCACGACACTGCCTTCCCAAGTTTCTGGAGCATCTTAAAGTCTGCTCTAGATAATGCAGCACATGACACATGAAACCACTGTTGGCAGTCCCCTTCGCAGCCAACGCCATCAGCTACCTCATCAGCACATTTGCTGCAATGGTCTCCCCTTCATCTCAAATTAACTTGTTCTCAAAGAAACAATTGTTTCAGAGCTCCTCAAAGAAGTTGTCGTTACAAAAATCTCTGCTAAATTCTCAAAAAAGTGAATTCGTTCGAGATCGGATGCGTTGTCTTTTCGAGTCGCTTGACGAAGCGGCCCAAATCAGTGCCTCCTATAGATATAAAGCCATCGCACGAAACCAGGTGACGTCATTCATTTTTGAAATAGAAGATGGAAGAAAAGAGGAAAAGAAAAAGACAATGGAGCAGTGTTGCCAGATCATTTTTTCAAAACCCACGCGATTTTCTTCTGAAAATTGGCGGAAAACCCGCGCTCGTTTTTCTTCTGAAAGCCAGCGGAAAAACCGTGGAAAATTTCCAAAAACCGCCGAAAAACCGCAGTTCTTTCTCGCAACAGATCGGATAATGAGGCACAAAATGTGAACATCTTTTCTTGGACCCAGTTCAATCTCATCGGAAAAGGGGAAACCTGGACAAATTGGAACACCGAAAAAGCTGAAATTCGCCCAATCGACTGTTGATGAAGGGATGAAAAATATGGTCAAAAAATTTCTGCCTCAAACCCAGCGGAAAGCCGCGGAAATGACGGCGAACCAGCGAAAATCCCGCAACCCGCGGAAGTCAAAATTATCCCGCGAGGAACCTCAAAAACCAGCGGAATCTTGCGGGAAAACCCACGATCTGGCAACACTGAATGGGAGTTAACGGCGGATCTCGGTGGCCAGCCCAAAGAAAGTTGATTTTCTCTTGAACCAGATGATGGATTTTGATGGAACTTTACACATCAGAAAGCTGAACAGTGGCGATTTTAATGTGTATAACAATACCGAATTTTCGCTGCTAAAATTCTGAAAAAATATGAGGTACAAAAGTGTCGCAAATCAAGATGTGATCAAATTCCATATTCCCGCCTCACATTTTCAAAGATTGCATGATTTTTTCCGTTGTAACATGGTGTCGACCTGCGGAAGAGTTGTAGGGGAAGCTTTCAGCTTTCCAAAAACGTCAAAATTATTGAATTTGGACCCCATTTGACTGTTTTATCAAGAGAGGACGCGACATGGAAATATCGTTTTTTTAGCGGGAAGAGGCCGTGACTCCCAAGGATTTCGAGGGAGGGGCGGCCTCTTCCCCGCTCAAGAACAAAACAACGCTGCCATGTCACACTTTTAACTGGTCATAAAACAGTGAAATGATGTTCAAATTCAATGATTTTGATATTTTTGGAAAGCTGAAAGCTTCCTCTTCAACTCTTCCGTAGGTCGAAACCATGTTCCAACGGAAAAAATCGCACAATCTTTGAAAGTGCGAAGAAAGGACCCGGAATTTTGTCACATCTTAACTTGAGACGCTTTTGTACCTGAAATTTTTCAGAATTTTGCCAGCGAAAAGTTCGGGACTGTGAAACACGTCTGAAATCGCACATTTTTCAGCTTTCCAGGACAAAAATTATATCAAAATCTATGAATCAGTTCAAGAGAAATTTTATTTTCCGTGGCCGGCGCACCGCAACCCACCGTTCACTGGCATAGTCTTTTCCTATTCCCGTCCGTCTTTTTTTATTGATGACGTTTCCGTGCGATGGCTAAGATGCCTTTGTGTTTTTTTCTGTTTTTATTTTACCAACTTACAACGGCACGGCACAAACATTCAGACAGGCATAGTGTGGCGTTAAAAACTCAAGTTAGGGGTTTGACAGAAACCGAAATGACCTGAAGCTTAGGCACCTACTCAATGCAATGAGATCACCCACCTTTACAATGACAATGACTTCTTCGCAGAAAATTTGGTCAGTTGACGATTGTTACCACCATATGAGCACTGAGCAGGTTACAGAAACAATCCAATGAATAAAGGAGCTATTTAGTACCTCTGAGCTCCGTGCAGCAAGCAATGCAATTCCCTGTTTGAACCTGCACCTAAAACCTAGTTTTATTTCAACAAGGAAAGAAACAAGACAAAGAACTTAAAAACTAATGCCATCATATGGAGACGGAGCAACTTCATGAAAAGAATAAAGAGACCCTGGCCAGGTATGTTTCTCTCTTGAATTTAGCATGGGAGAAAAGCATTTGAAAAAGTGGGTACCTATGCAAACAGAAGTTTAAAATAAAAACAATTGAATAAAATCTAAAAACTGCACCACAGATTTAACAAAATGGAATAAAACATGGTTTGGAATAAAAAGCAATTGGCACCCACATGAACACAAGGAAACAATATTGTACAAAGATAGACTAGAGTGATGACGAGTGGCAGGTGAAGGATACCTATCACATTAGGCGGCGATGACGATAGTTCCACTTATGACTAGGACCAGACTTCACAACACTTGTGGAATTCAGTCTCTAGAAGTCTCATTTACTGATGCAGCTATCTCCAGTTGCAATCATTTGCACAGGTTGGTTTGCCAGTATCTTTCCGGTGGAGATCATCTCGAGAAAATGATTAGTTTCGCCAACATAGGCACAATTTCAGCAGGTGAGTTCAACAGTAAAAGAGCCTCAGAGTGAACAATGTTTCGCATTCGGTCACATTTGTTTGGGATCTCGAAGAAACAACATTTTGTTCTGACATAGCTGCAAATTGAAGTACAGGGTGATCCAAAAAAGTATAGTGAACTCACTTTGCCTGGTCTTGTCGTTGGTGTGTTCGGTGGGCGACTGTTGTGGATGTGGAGGCATGCTGTGTTCGAAGTGGCTGCCCTGAAGGTATGTGCATGCCTCAAGCCATGGGCATGCGTTGCAAAGCACCAGCGAAGGTTTCCTGGGGAATGGTCCGAATTACAACGATGATTCTTTGGCGAAGGTTGTCCCTGGTTCTGGCACGCCGGGAAGATGAAATGCAGCTTTCTTAAGACAGCCCCAAAGGAAGAAATCTGTAGAGGTTAGGTCGGGACTATGAGCTGTCAGCAGATATTCCCACAGGAGCGGGTCTCAGTGGAAGTGCTTAAATTGAGCCGGCTCCCTCGCTCTCAGCGCCGGCTGTCCTCCAGTGAGAGGAAGCGGCAGCCAATCATATCAACAATTTTTGAGACCATTTTTGCTCTATTGTTTTTTTGCCACACGCATAAGTTGATTTGAACATGTCGAAAAAAGTGAAAAAAGAGGCATCCGCTGGGATCCGAACCCATTGTGACACTTGGCACGACATTTTTTCCAACTAAGCTATCTCTGTGGCAGGTATTCGATTAATTTAGCCTATATCACTTTCACAAAAATTATTTTTGATTTTTTAATCCGGGTGACCACAAGTTTCTCGACAGCATATCCGTACAATCCAATCCACGGGTGTCCGCTGTGTCCACAAACACAGCAAGGTGTGCCAAACTGCTTCGAATGAAATCGACGATAAGTAAAGATTTTGGAAAATTTCCTGAACATTGCAGAATAATAGATGGAAATTTCCATTCATTTTAAATGAGGTGCTTGATGCTGTGGTCTGAGAAGTGAGAACACCAGGCATGCCTTCCAAAACACTTCTCCAAAGTCAGAATTCCCACCTCGTTGCCCTCACCAAATTTTGACCTGCACTTGTTTGAGGTTGGTTACCCCCAACTCAAATCCCCCAGACCTTTGACCCCTGCCCTTTTGCAAGAGCGTTTCCCTTTTCGGGAAAAAGCTGTCCCTTTTCAATTAATGTTAGAGCGCCGGCCGGAATTTTTTCCAATTTTAGCACTGCAGTGGGGACAGCGCCATCACATGGGGGGCTCTGCCCGGGGTCTGGGGGCCGAGCCCCCAGAATCTTCAGAAATACTGAAATTTAGGTTTCATTTTACGTGCAAAATTCATGTTCCGGGGGTCAAATTCCAGACCAGGGCAAGCCAAAAGAACATACAAGAGGGGACCTGGCAAGGGTCCCCAGCCGCCGACCAGGGGAGGGCCCTGGCCTTTGGCCGGGTGTGGCTGGCCTTCGACCGGGGGGGAGTAAAGCCATACCCCCCTATGGGAATGTGTCAGCTGGAAAAGGGAAAGTGGAATTGCGCGAAATCAGCCTGCAAATTGCTATGGAAGATGTGCGACGGGGACCCATCTTGCTGGACTGGAAGCATTGCTGCTCTTTCTTCAGGCCAAGCTCCTGCGGCAGACTGGGACAGTTCAGCCAGGCTCGAAGGCCTGCTATGTGTGAGCAGCGGCCACAACGGTTACTCTGCGGTTAACCTGCGCAGCAAAAAAGCACACATCGCACAGATTTCACAATACATTTTTTTTTGGATCACCCTGTATCCTCTTTGAAATTTCAAGGAAACCGATTCCGAGGAAAGGCGCACAAAACATCCAGTGCATAGACGAGGGTGAAATTCTGTCTTTTTTTTTTTCTTTTAAAAATGACTGGACTTTTTGTCCAACGAACTCATCGGCGGGGGGACTCCGTTGTCCCCAGTTAAAAATAAAAAATGAGATTCAACTGCTACCAGGTTCTGCTCATGCCCATCCCTCAAAGAATAATCTTTTCACCAAGAGAAGTGGGAAAAGAAGAGTTATAAGCAATTTGAGAAACAGGAAACAGAAATCCTTCCCAAACAAGAGTGATACCTGCCTGACAAAGGGAAAGCAGGTTGGGAATTTTTCAATAGGAAGGTTCCCACATAAGTGGGAACAATTACATACCACCCAGCAAGCAGAATTACACTTTTATTACACATTTCTTTCACTTTTAAAAGTGAAAAAATTATGTAAAATTTATATAAATTTTACGTACAAAAACTGTAATATAAGTGTAAAAATGTCCCACTTTTGTGTACATTTTACGTAAATATTACATATTTTTTACACATTTTTGACACTTTTTTTCACATTTTTGACACTTTATGGACACTTTTTTGCACTGTTTGGATATTTTTTTTTACACTTTTTGGACACTTCCCGTCGCACTGAAACAAACGCTCGTATTCCCCATTGCAACTCACCCTCAGGTGCAACTCATTAGTCAATTCAACAGAGAGATGCATATTTCGCAACAATGGAAAAGGATTCAGTGTTGTAAATAGAAATGAAATTTTCCCAACACAAATCTGTGCATTGAATTGGTTATTGGGTGGCACCTGAGGGTGAGTTGCAATGGGGAATACGGCCGAAAGAGATTTCAATTTTCGAACACCAGAAATCCATTTTTTCACAATAACATCTTCCCTTCACTGCATCACTGCTGTCCATGTGTGGTGGCAAACGATCGGGACAAATGTTAGCGAGCAAACCCCGTGCTCCAATAGATGCACTTTCCCACACTCGTCATGCAACTATGTCGCTGAAAACAAAAATTCATTTGCAACGATATTGTTGAAAACAAAAATTCACACAGTGACTTGACGGTGCAGTTGAGTGAAATTATTTCAAAAGTCGTTATGCAACCAGTTGGGATCAGATCCCATTCAACACTTGTGTTGTAGTTTTGATGGTGCGATTCAATGCAAATCAAAATTAGAGATGGCTCAGACAAATGGTTGAAAT